>JAPYKE020000275.1:0-165000 GCA_028554795.2 Sinohyriopsis cumingii | reverse complement strand
TGAGGTTTGCTATGAGGCATTTGATCTTCAGAACACACGATAGGATTCCAAGAAGCAGTGCAAGAACTGTTCTTGATAAGGTAATAAAGTTCTAATGTATCCATTTTTGTTTTATGTTTCTTGTTTTTCACATATCTACTGCTACAACACTCCACCTTTCTTGAGGACCGTCACAATCAGGGGCGTTTAAAACAGACACCTAAAGACGGTCACTTAGTTGTCGGGAGACATTTCTTGGGGAGTACATCCAATGCTTCGATCGTAAGATTGATGGTACGCTCGGACCAGGTGCGGTAAGACGTCGCTTTACTCGAGAGTGTGTTGATGCGCAAAATATTTCCACATGCGTTCTTTCAAGGTTCGTTGAAAACGTTCTAAGATGCTGGCTTGGATAAAAAATTCGGTACCTTTACCGGTTTACCATCGAAGAGGGTGACAACCGTTTGATTTCAGCATCAGTTTGAGGGCTCGCACTAACTCATTACTCGATTTGGAAGCCAATGGCATGACCCAGGCAAATTTGGAGATCACGTAGATGACAAAAAAAAAAAAAAACATTTGTAGCCACGATTGTATGTGGCCACATGAGAGAGATCGGTTAAATTGGCTTGCTATTGATGATCCATGCCCTCCACTCGAGTGCGACTTCTGTAAAAATTTCATTTTCACCTCAGGCATCACGCGGCGTTGACGGGTTCGCAACGGACAGTTCTTGCTTGGATAAATCAAGTAAACTCTGTAACATGCCCGATGAGTAGCCACCAAAGTCTTCTGGTCCTCGTCCAGTTGAACAATGTCTGACCATTGGGACGCCTTCAAATGAATCAGTCCTCTGATAGTATTTAGGTACCAGTGGTTCCAACATTGGTGAAGTAACAGATGCAATTGTTCTTTGCGGTGAACTTATATTTTGACCAACTCTCGGTAAATGCGTTCTCTCAACTCCACAGGCAAACAACGAATGTCCTTTTGTAAATTATCCATGACCATATCAGTCAGTATTTATACCCGTGTTGGGGTTCACTTCTAATTGTCCTTATTTTATTAAAAAACTTCTAGAGCAAAAGTGATGGACGAAGTGAGTAATTTCTGACCACTGCCATTCCAGGAAATGGTCAAGAATATCAATATCTGCTTCTAACGTAAACGGAATATTCGGAAGAACGCAGACTTGATCCACAGAAATCTGACAAGTTTGTTGACGTTTGTCACTTTCCTTTCGTGACGATCTCGACACAAAAGTTCCTGGTCACCAATTGAGATTTTTCTCTTGCAAGTCCCTGCCAAACTTCCTTGTAGATTATTTCTTTCAATTCAATTGGTAATCATTGAATATTTTTATAATGGGGTTTAAATACTTGTGTCGGTGTTGTCCAACGTTTGACCCCTAGCCAAGCTGGTTTATTAAACGACATCCTAGGCAACTTCAATTACTAAGATTTCACTAAAGGTAGGTGGTGAGTACGGAGACCATCGAGCATGTTCCAGGTAAAGTAACACACCGTAACTGAAGCACTTGACTTTCTCCCCTTCGCTAAAGTAGGCAAATCCGGCTCTGGCTAATTCTACTGGGGTACGTCCTTCCAGATATTTATGCCATTTTCCTTGGAAGTTTTGGAATCGACTTTCAAAGTCTCGGTATTAAGGCAAACGCACAGGGAACGAATATTCTTCTTTCACAGGTTCATTTTGACGAGGGTAAGGTGAAATCTCCCGGAGTCTACTCATGGTTGGATGACATCTGTAGGGTGGGAGATGCATGGTTTCTCGTGGAGTATGACATTGGCTATGATAACCAGTAAAGTTAACAGGTGTACGATAATGAGTGGCGTCGCTTTGGCATCCGCCAAGAATGACAAGCACATTATCACTTTCCATGGTATGTATGGTAGTAGTAGTAAAAGTAAAGTTCTCATGATGTGGTACTGAATCTCTGCGGTCACAGCGTACGGTGTCCCTGCCATCGCAAGGCACAGCATCGCACTCCACTTGAGAATCACCGAACTTGTATTGCATTGTCTGTTTAAGATCATTCATCTTTCTTGCTTTGTGTTTGTAGTCACAATGACCTATCGGTCTTGAACGTGTTTCCTTTTTATATACTGACCAATATCAATGTGTCCGTAAGGTAAAGTGAAGTGGTTGGGAAGTCGCACTCGTTTCTGGCACACAATTTAATACACTTTTTCCAAGGGCTGACTGACGAGTTGATGTATAGATAAACGTACAATCTTGTGAGGTTGGTAGGTGGTCACTTAAAAATCTTGATCGATGTAGATGTAACTGTCCACGTCAAAATACAGCACTCGATCCCCTAATATTTGTAATGCTTCGTACAATTTTAAGCGAGCATGGACTGTCACGTAGGCCGCAATGAATACATTTCCAATTTCGTCGACCTTTACAAAGTCCAGTTCTTCCTTGTAATTGAACAAGATCAAGACTTCACGAATGACGTCAACGTGTTTCATGTATTAGGGTTTGTCGTGAATCATCTGGAAGTAACGGGAAGGTTCTGTCAAATACTCCGTCCTGGGTAAACACGGTCGTTGTGCCATTTTACCCCACAAACAATCCAACATCACTTAAACAAACGATCGCCTTCCTTAGTGTTTCTCGACGTGATCTTAAGTATTGACTTCCTGCTCCCAGTATTTCCATTTGACTTTATTTGGGTCTTCGGGAGTGTGGCACCAGCAAGGATAGCCACTGTCTTGTTGTTTCAGTTTCAAAAAGGCATCCACGTAGTCTGCAAAAAATGCCTTTCTGAGTCCCGTCACCCTTGGAGTACTGTTCTGTCTTGAGAAAGTGGTAAATTTCGTAGACGTCTAATAATTGGTATTCCAGGTCCAGAGCTTTAAACAATTTCGCGCTGACCCACATTCCTGTTAAAGCGAGTTCATCCTGGGTGTGCTGACAAGGTTGGTATTGGGAGCACGTTTCGGTATAAGAACGGCACAAGGAAAACATCAGAAATTCTGGGTTCCTTGTGGTAAAATGACAACATTTGCACACGTAGAAATACAGTGAACACACGTCCAAGTATTTGATTTTTTCTTCTTTCTCCTCGTCGGCTTGGTATAGCAAGCAGGTGGCATTCGTCCCTTACCCGTACAAAACGCCCATCATGTGGAAAAAGGGATTTAAAGTTTTAATTGATTTTGGCAAATGAATACTATCTCGTTGCTTCTTTCTGCTGTTGCCAAATTTTCCAATTCTTCTTTCTGTCTCTGTATTGGTACCGGAACAAGTTCTTGCGAAGAAGAGAGAAAATCCACTAAATCCCAAGTAAACTCGGTCTTTTCTGGATGGCATAGCAGCTTTGGTAGCCGCTGCTATGCCATCACTTCTCGTCGCCGCGGCCGGTGTACCTAATTCATCGGGTTCTTAGTTTCCGTCATGATCTATCTCTGCTGCATTGATTCACTGCGCACAGACGATAGCGCATCTATATACCGAATGTGACGTCACAGTCAGCTCTCTTCGGATTGGAAGACAGACTCAATCCGTTTCGATCAGCTCTTCCACTATACATAACAACGGTTTATTTTATTCCCTTCACCTGTTCTCGTCACAAAATGTGGAAAAATGTAGAATCATCTACCCTCGTATCGTCGATGATGTTCGAACCGGACTATCAGTATGGGCTATCACCCAGATAACTGAAAAAGTGCTAATGAGAAGACAATATTGATTTAGCATATTAGACGTAGAAGATTTAATACATATCAAATATGTTATTAAATCATGCACAACGATTTAGCAGAGATACGAAAATAAAGCAAAAATGTGTTGTGAAGATGAAAATTTTATGAGGATTTGGTTAAACAGCGTATCGGCAGTATACGCTGTTTTTACGTGTTTTGAAAAGTAGACATTCTGATTCAGTTGTTCAAGTTTCTCAACTTTCGAGATACTATTAATCAGTTGCGTGTACCGATAGACTCTAACTTGTGTAATTTGTCAGAGAATGGATTTTGAAAATGCTCGAGTTTGAGGAAATTTCGGCATTTATCGATGTAATGCTTTCAATGTCAAAAATATGTCAGGCATCTAAGTAACTAATTTATTTATACACTGTCTCAATTACTGCAAGACGTTATGGTTAATTAATTGCATTAATTATCTACTTCATTACTGTATATAAATATAAATAGTAAAGCTGGGAACCACGAAAAATTTGGTATCGCGGCATACCATGGTTTTTCTGAACATGTATAGCAATGATATATGGGACCATCAATATAATGTACTGGGACAGGGACCTGGCACATTGTTTTAATTACTGTCAGTCAATAGCTCCAACATATATTGTTCTGATTTATAGGAAAATAACACCATACTTTAAATGCATTATATTATTTTTTTTAAAAGATTAATCGTCTTGAGATGAAAGGAAAATATCTCAGCCAAAAAGCCCATCACACCACCTTAAAAAGAAAACGTCGGTACCTTTTAGAAAATGAATCCGATATATGAATGTTAATTGTTGTATAAGTTGTAATCTAAAAACTGTAACTAAAGTGGAATGTTTAAGCTTGCACTAAATCTGAAAAATTGTGAAAGACATTGTGCTGACATCAGAGAACTTGCTGATAAAAAACAGGAAGTGCTGACATTAAAGCATACAATATAATAAGTGTACTATTGATATAATGGGCAAATAAACTTTGAGTGACATCAGCATCTAGCCAAGTTATTTATCAGAGAGGGCCAGTACACATGAACCACACTTACTCAACAAACGAGAATATATTTAGTGGATTTGATGAATTACGTAAAATTACGTAAAATTCAAACATAAAACATTTGCTCTCCTGAGAATCATATGATAGTTAGCAGTTTTAGAAGTAAATACATGTACTTAGCTTAGCATTGGCATACTCAAGTAAATAACTAAAAAGTGACATTTTTTATTCGACATTTTTTATTCGACATATTCGACATTTTTTATTCGACATTTTTTATTCGACTATTCGACATTTTTTATTCGACATTTTTTCAAAAGTTGGATTTATCATGAATATCTTTCACAACATCCATGTGGTCACCACGTTAATTAAGTTGATTAGAATAGTACACCATTTTCATCGGCTTGGTCGAAGTGACGTCGTGGAGGTTTACGTAATCTTAGTTTATGTCTCTGTCTTTGTACGAATGTGCCCTTGGAGTGTTTTGTTTTGTTATAATGCAAGACGTAGATTATTCAGTCTCGACATTTATTTTCGTTTCGCAAATTGCAAAATTGATTGAATGCACACCAAATTTGAACCGTCGTGCAAATGTTTCAGCTAAGCATGGACATATAAAATAATGCTAACAACCTTCTCGATATCATATTGAAATTACATAGGACACGAGAGCTCATATTGAAATTACATAGGACACGAGAGCTCATATTGAAATTACATAGGACATGAGAGCTCATATTGAAATTACATAGGACACGAGAGCTCATATTGAAATTACATAGGACACGAGAGATCATATTGAAATTACATAGGGCACGAGAGCTGATATTGAAATTACATAGGACACGAGAGCTCATATTGAAATTATATAGGGCACGAGAGCTCTGTCTAGGCTTATTTTAAAGTTATTGGTAGAGATGGTCACCACGAAATATTTTGGAACATACCGTGATGTGTGCTGAGGTAAACCGTCATTATATTAGGGACCAAAAATGTAATGTTCTGGGACCGGGGACTGACACTGTATTCTTTTTAATTTCCGTCTGTCAATAGCTGTAAAAATATCTTGATCTGATAACACCATATTATATCCATTGTTTATTTGAAAGAAAATAATTATCCTGAAACAAAAGAAAAGAAAAGAACTCAGAAGAAAATTGCAGCCTCCTCCCCCTGAAAATTAAATGGTCTCTACCGTATAGTGGATGAATATGATGTGTGTATGTTAATTACTGTATACATTGTAATCGAACAAATGTAACTAAAACATTTTTTAAGTATACACTGTAGCTGACACCCCCTGAGAGACATTGTGCTGGCAGTAGAGAGCTTGTTGATAAAAATAGGAAATGTAACGGAAGCCTACCTTACTAACCACTCTATTAATGTAAATAGCTGAGAAACTTTGACGGGCTACAAACACCCACTCAAGATATTTCTCGGAGAGGGTCAGTAAACATAAAGCACACTTGCTCAACAATCGAGACAAGATTTAGTGGACATAACAAATTAGGTAATATTCAGACAGAAAATATCTACTGTACTGAAAATCTTAGGATGGTTCACAATTTTATAACTAAATAAGGACGCGGTTTTTGTTTGGTTGAATTTTAAATTTTCCCCCCAAGCTGGATTTGGCCCGCATATAATTCACAAAATCCCATTTGACCACCAACGTGGCACACGTGACACGGGCCAATCCCATTTGACAACCACGTTGGCACACGTGACACGGGCCAATCCCATTTAACCACCAAGCTGGCACACGTGACAATTCGAAGCAAGATTACCCGTAAATTTCCTTTCATTTCCTGCTGACTCCAAGTGAAAGAAGAGCCTTCTTTTCTTGTGTGAGTTAGTTCACACAATGTTTGGAAAACGCTTATATCCTGTGGAACTCGGTTTAGTTTAGCAAATCTAACACATCTGGCTCAGAGTGGTATAATCATTTTAAGAACATACTGCTAAATTCTGACAAAATCATGATGATAATAATGATGAGTGGCCTCATCTGAATAGACATCATCCAGACTAAATGAAGTTGCACACATAGTTAAACTCAAATCTGGAATGACCTTTAGTCCAGATGGGATAGGAATTGGCTTTTGCAAGTTTACTATGCCGCTTATCAAATCATGTAAGCAGCACTTTTTAACAGTTTTTAATACTGTTATTTTTTCTGGTTCATGGGGAGGAGGTATTAGATGGCTGCTGCATACAACAGGTTCTTTAGATGACCCTAATAATTGTAGGGGTGCATAATTGGTTACTACTATGTGTATGATCTTTACCTCCTTTTTAAACAAGCGTTAATACGAATGAACTGAAAGAAATTGCAATATTCACAAAGTAAGAGTTGGGTTTCATTCTACAGTCATACAGAAATATATATCAGAATGGGAGGAGTTGTGCATGCTTTACTGTTTATATACAGATCTTTCTAAAGCGTCTTACAAGATCTAAAACATTAAATTGTGGAAGTGTCTTGCCTCAGAAGATAACAAGGGAAATGTTTAACCATTTGAAATTCAATGCACTCTAAGTTGCGGTGATGTGTAAAGTAAAGGCTTAGACGAATATTTTGATTATATGCTAGGGACTATTCAAGGTTGTGTTTTGAGTCCACTATTATTTTCTTTGTTTATTAACTATTTGATTCGGTTACTGTGGAATATTTATAGAAGAGGTTGTTTTTTTCCTCTAAGAAATTGACCCTGATTTTAGCAATCTTATTTGATGCTGATGTAGCTAATTGTGCCGATACAGCGACATCACTGTAATAACACAGAGGCATGAAAGAGGTCTTTTGAAATGCAAATGGTATGGTATCGAACTGGATAAAACCAGTATAACAGTGTTTCACAATGGACTACCTTTTAAGGTATTATGCAAAGTGAGTTTTCAGTGGGACATAAAACGGTACAGTTTCATTTGACAAATATATGGGACTGTTGTTTACACCAGAATCCATGCTGGGCATAGGCTAAAGAAATATTAGTAGCTCAGAGAATCATATCTGTTTTGGCTGTCTTTTATTCAAAAATGTAGGTATTATCAAAATGATTAAACATTATTAAATGTTGAAAAGTATCTTTGTATAGGTTTACCTATTTAAGGCCATAAAGCTCTTTCGAGATTCAGATGATCTGGTCATAAACTGTTTATAGAGATTAGAAGACATGATGGCGTTGCAACTTCTCATCGTTTGGGCCATTTTTGCCATAGCAGTAATTTTGACATTCGTAGAAGATGAATATCATGTATTTTTCATTAGTGACCCGGTATATCGGTAATACCTCGCACCTCTAATTATAAGTATGCCTACGTCGAAACGACTTATGAGTATCGATAGGCTAGCTCCAAAACTATTTGATGAGGCAAGTCTTCCTGAAAAGGTTTATTCAGATTCAGAGCTTAACTACCATGGAAACATCTGTCTGATTACTGTCGTTTCAAGGTTGTAACAAACACATATAACCTCGATATTTCAACAATTATGCAAAGTGCTCAAATAAATGTTTTCGGGTCGTCTGTAAGTTACACCAACAATAATAGCTGAGTCAGTCTTCAAATGGAGTCTTTATCTTCTCGCACCTACCTTTCGTTTCACGTTCATAATACGGCCTTAAAACTTGGTTACTCTGGGATGAGACGATAATTGTTTATTTTAGCTAGGAAATGAGAATCAGGTGACTTTGCTTCTCTCAGTGAGATAAGGTATACATGGCATAGATGAGGTACAGACCCGTTCATTCGCACTTCTTTGTTCAGGCAGATTCGAAATAAATCATTAATTATGTTTAAACAAAATGAAAACGATTTCACCGGTGAGGTTTATTGATATAACGGCAATAGTCGAATTGAATAATAATTATAAAAACCAGGGTCCTTTGTTCAACAATATTAATCGATATTTCCAAAATCAACGTCAAAATGATTTTATCATTAGTTTTTATATGGCTTATTTACGATGTGAAGAGCTATTTTTCCCACTGTTAAAAATACAGCAACTGGTAACAATCAGACTGATTTTCATATGCTCAAACATACTGGTTACTTGTCTCGGTGTGCCTGTGTGTGTGGCGAGGGGAGCATAGCATTTTCAATGCCAGACGATGGACAGCAGACAACAAATTTACAAAAATTGAATCCACATGTTATATTAACCACGTGTTGGAAACACTCCCACATCGTAATGGAGCAATTTCACGCTTTGATTTAGGTGCAAGATAAACCTTCATCGACAGTAGTTATTTCGTTGTGAGTGTCACGTGGCATATATAAGAATAATATATCAAATTCTACAGTGTAGGTAAGAAAGTTCATCAGTCAGCAAGTAAGTAAGCAAGTATGTAAGAAAAGAAGAACGAAAGAAAGGAAGGTTTAAGAAAACACTATCAGCTTGTTACCATATCGTAGTGCATAGTCTTACTTTACGTTATAAACATACATTATCTAATTAACTCCTAGGCCCAACGTTCATTCAGTTGTCTGCACACAGAGGTATTTAATTAAACTAAACATTATTGAAACAGACACCGTGTTTAATTCTGAAATAACATATAATAATCGTATACGAGGTATTTTCAAAGGTTTGATATGTTGGCAATATATTTTTTTAAAGAAAAGCAAAAGAGCAGAATGAAATGGACGGTGAATAGAAAGGGAAGAAGTAGCGTAGCAAACGCCCTAAAACACACACAACTGAAAAAGGGTGGATTCAAATTAAACAACTGATTTTTGACTGGGAAGGGTCTTCAGAATTGAGGGGGGAGGCATAATTGTTTTTTATATGCCATTGCAGGGCATGTACATAAATTGTATGATAGAAAATTATTCCTTTAAAAAAAACTTATAGCTACCAAGTTTTGGGGTTTGTTAGTCCACTCAAGTTCTTCATATTATCGTGCTCAATATCTCTTTCCTTAACTGCGTTTATACAATTGATATGGCCAACTATAGAAACAAGTGACATGGCCAACTGAAGATACAATTGACATGGCCAACTAAATATACAATTGACATTGACAACTATTTGATATAATTAACATGGTCAACTATTGAGACAATTGCCATGACCAATTATAGATACAATTGACACGGCTAACTATAGATACAATTGACATGGCCAATTGAAGATAGAATTGACATGGCCAACTAAATATACAATTGACATGGACAACTATTTGATATAATTAACATGACCAACTATTGGGGCAATTGGCATGGCCAAATAAATATACAATTGACATGGCCAACCATAGATATAATTGACATAGCCAAATAAATATACAATTAACATGGCCAACTATTGATACAATCGACATGGATAACTGAAGATACAATTGACATGGCCAACTAAAGATACAATTGGCATGGCCAACTGAAGATACAATTGACATGGTCAACTAAAGATACAATTGACATGGCCAACTAAAGATACAGTTAACATGGCTAGCTATATATACAATTGACATGGCCAACTATAGATACAATTGACATGGCCAACTAAAATACAATTGAATTGGCCAAATGAAGATACAATTGACATGGACAACTAAAGATAATATTAACATGGCCAACTAAAGATACACAAGACGTGTGTGGTTTATTTTGTTATTTAAATTTTAATGAAAAGTCCAAATCGGGAGAAGATAAGATACAAACAATGACAGAAAAGGTGGAACTGTCCAGATGTCCACCTGATCCATTCGTTAAGGGATCTTTTCATTCAGTTAGGATACCAAACGGAAAATATGGAGAAAGAGTCCCTTTCAACGATGACCGCTCCGGTGGCCTATGTAATTAGGGCGTTCGCCTCAGATGCCGCGGGTTTGATCCTCAGCCTAGTCATACCAAAGACTTATAAAAATGGTACTAACAGCTGCCTCACTAGGCGCGCATCATTAAGAGGGTAGTGTTAGGACTGGTCGGCCTGGTGTCAGGATAATGTGATGTGACTGGGTGGGACATGATGCTACATGTCTGCGGCATGATGATCCAGTGCTAGACATCACTATAAACTGCCACACTGCAGACATCGTAGCGACATGACGGAAAAATTGTTAAAGCTACGTCAATAATCAAATCTCTCTCTCTCTCTCTCTCTCTCACACACACACACACACACACACACACACACACACACACACACACGGGAAACAACCAATATTGGAATAAGATCGGTCAGTGTCAGCTGATGGATTCGAAGAATATTTGTATAACAACTACTATTACATTGACTCAGAATTCTTTGGGATCGCATTGCTTTAGTTTCCACGACTGACTAGGATTATTTTCTTGCAAGATGAGATGTAGAGACAAGCCATAAACCGCTAGATGAAACCGTTCCATGTTCTGCCAAAATTGTAATTTTACATTTATGGAGAAAGAATCGCAATTCACAGCACTGATATATGTTAATGCTGTTGTTAATCAACAAATATTCACATTTATCTGTTTAATGGATAATTTTATATATGCTTATAAAAGAAAAGTTCATGGTTATTTGTTAACATAAACTTCTTTCAGCCACAATCAAATTGAAGATGCTGTTTGATACAATTAAACCTGACCTAAGGACACAATACATTTGAGGTTGAACTAGGAAACAGAAAAGTCTTTCATATATGATTTATTCTCTGGCTGAATATTTGTTTTGCCTTCAATCGTGTTTGATATGAGAAGAGGAATTATACAGACAATGCATTAACATTATTCACTGCTTTCAACAGTGTTTTTAAGTCAAGGGAATAGAATACGGAGAACTTAAATTACTGCCTACACAGAGGAATAGAATACGGAGAACTTAAATTACTGCCTACACAGAGGAGTAGAATTCGGAGAACTTAAATTACTGACTACACAGAGGAATAGAATACGAAGAACTTAAATTACTGCCTATAGGTTTCATAAACCTTTGATAATAGAATTTGACGGAATGCGCTATTTAACAATATATTACTGACAAATGTTGCTATCTTCAGTTCACTTAGTGATACACTCGCCCTGATTGAAAGCAACGATATGGAGTTGCAGTGATTCACTCGCCATGATCGAGGGAAACGAAATCGAGATATAAAGCGACACACTCGCCTTGATTGAAGGGAACAAAATGGTGTCATTGAACTATACACTCGCCTTGACAGGGGCAACTAAATGGAGCTATAGTGATTAACTTACCATGTTTGAAAACAACGACATGAAAACGATACACTCGCCTTCATTGAGGGCAACAAAATGGTGTCATTGAACGATACACTCGCCTTCATTGAGGGCAACGAGGTGGAGTTATAAAGTGATTAATTCTCCTTGACTGAGGGCAACGAATATCATGTCTATCAATTATGGTCTTAAAAAGATACGTCATATAAATGTATAAAAATATTTAATATATGAAACGGTAAGAAGACTTTGTGGGAGGCGGGTGGTGTAAACCGGCTAACTCAGCTATGGCATAGCTAGGGAGGTCATGTTTAATTGATAATAAAGATTACCGAACCACATATAAGAAATCAAAAAAGGTACACCTCACAACACACCATAAAGGTAACCCTCACAACACACCAATCAGGTAACCTTCACAACACGCCTAAAACGTAACCCTCACAACACACCACAAAGGTAACCCTCACAGTGCACTAAAAAGGTACCCTTCACAACACACCAAAAAGGTAACCCTCACAACACACCAAAAAGGTAACCCACACAGCGCACCAAAAAGGTAACCCACACAGCGCACCAGTAAAGTAAGTGCGTTTCGAAACGAGAACAGGATTCTCAAACGTTATGACTGATAATAAGAAGTGATACATGTCTATTTAGATATTTCAAAAAATAAAAATTATGCACGTCTATTTGTCATTGTAAATAAAAGACGACTGCATTATAACTCATTGATGCTGTCTGATTCATAAGGCTTTTTGATTAAAATGAACAACAACATTAAAAGGCAACTCTCATTGCAGTTTATTTATTGTCACAAGCTGTAGATACAGACTGTATGAGAGCTATTTGCAGTTAGTATTTGTCCTTGGATTGACAGAGAAAAAAAGTTACTGTCTTTCCGACTGGTTATTACTTGCTTATATATTAACTATTTTGCAATCAGAAGTTTCTCCCTCGCCTATATTTAGATAGACTTTCCTTATCTCTTCAAGTCAAATATACGCATGAAGTTCACTTTATGTGTGCCCTATGCGGAACCATTATCATCGCCATTATACTGTTAACTCTGATTGAATGGAAGATCGAGCGAGAGCAAGAGGTCGTGTTTACAATTTCAGACACGATGTCTTAAGAAATAGTTAATAATACCTACCACTGAAACCACCGAAACTATATTAACACTGAATAACATTGCATTGGTGTGATAAACATACATACTTTCCATGGTCTTTTTGTTGCAAAGTTCGTGTACTAACGTCGCAATTAGTAAATTTCGTCTTTTGCAAACACAGCTTGCGACAAAGTTTCCTTTCATGGTCATGTAAGATTCTGATAAATACAGGTCTAAGGCTCTAATGAGAAAAGGTTTGATAGAAATGACAAACTCCTTCATCCAGCGGATGAAAAATAAAATATTTTCTATGTATAAAGACACGCACATTTTTTAGTGTTATATGAACAATACAAATTTCTTTACTTCTTATTTCCAATGTTAATGATACTGTTTAAGTTAAGTGTTGACATTTAAAATGTTTTATAATGGCTTCTATTTTGGTTTCGGAAAATAAAACTATACTTCGGAAAGAGATGTTTTAATGCAACCGCAAACAGTTACAACTGTTGGAGGAATTCATGTCCGACAGAACTTAATTAGACAAAGCGTGTGGATAAAAGACACAAAACAATGGACACTTCAAATAATCCGCTTGGTGTTTTGATTGTAAATATTATGTAGAAAAGAAAATGTAAGAAACGCTCCAGCTACTATTTAAACTCGTGTTTCAACGCCATAAATCACACACCAATTTAGAAATTCGAGTGTTCGGCTTCTCTTTCCTCGTGTGCTGCCGGTCAAAATGCTTGTGTTGGACATATTAAGCTTTGCAAATGAAAAGCATAACAGCTAGGCATTGTAAGTGCCCTGAATTACTCTATTCTCAAACATCTGCCAGGTATAATGAAAATTGACTTGACACTAAGAGAAGCAAAACTAAACTACACAATTTATGAGATCGCGTCATGTCTTAGACATGCGCAGTCATGGATTTGAAAACCTTGATTATCTCAGTAAGAGAAAGGAAAATTACTTCCGAACCAAAATAATTCTGTACTTTTTATTCTGTCGTAATATTGGTGCATTTTCTATTCGTGAATAAGATGTACAAACATGACTTTATCGTGAAATTATTGTTTTCAATCATTCCTAATTGATCAAATTTGCAACTTACAAAGAAAACAGTAATTAACAATTCCAACTGTATTTGAAATGAATGAAAGCATTCAAGCGTTTATGCAAAGTTTCTTGGTAAATAAGACAACAGCCCACTCAACCCCAAACACATGCAAAAACAACAAGCTAAACAATCAATAACCGCCGAAACAAATGAGATTTAATGTTTACATATATACTATTCTGTTTAAAGAAATAATTCTATTTTCGTTCTGCATAAAAAATTATGCTGCCAAAATACGGCTCTTGCTGTTGCTGTTGTTGTTGTAGGGTTTACCGCCCTTTTTAGGACAAGATAGGGTATATAAGGCGGCCAGTATAAATGGTGGAGGTAGAACCCGGGAAAGTCCCAGAAAGAACCACCTACCCACGAGAAACTACTGGCGAGCTTTCTCACATACCCACATTGGCCGAATCCGAGACTCGAACCCACGCGGAGGTGAGATGGCAGTTATCCGTAACGGTGAACGCTCTAGACCACTCAGCCACTCAGGGCCCCAACACGAACGTAATAACGGTGCAAGCTGCAAAAATTGCTAAGACCTGTCCACTTTATCCACTTTACAATCGGAATATAGAAGAAATTCAACAGCAGACACAAGGCAATGTTACTGTTGATGGAAAGTATGTCATTACATAGCGAAATAAGAAAATATTATCAGCTAACCTGACATAAGTTAAGACAATGGGAAATAAGGAAAATGAGTTACGAGAGAAAACGATAAGACTGAGATAAAATTGTAAGACAAAGACAGAAACGGAATACAAGGGAATCACATCGGTTGAATTCAGGATTTTAGCTTTTGTCATTTACGCAACCTACTAGAACTTTATATAACAAAATAGTTTACCTTTGACTCCACTACTCGTCCTTTCCCGTGTGTGTGTGTGTGTGTGTGTGTGTGTGTGTGTGTGTGTGTAGTGGTAGGGCTACATCGAAGACCAATAAAGACATCTTCACCATCCAACAAACTGCAAATTGTATTCAGGAGATCTAGTTCATATGACAAGATTTGATGTCGTCCTTACCCCAGTCAATCTAAGATCGTCCTATAAATGAGTTGATCTGACAAGCAATCCATTCTCTGCTGACCTTCTTATTCCAACAATCAAATTGCAACTTTCATACTGTTGAATGCGAAAAACATCAATCGCAACATATGCTTTATAAGGATAACGCTTCCTAATACAAAATATCTAATTTTAGCTACAAACAATGGCTAATATAGAATTCTAAAAGTTCGCAAAACATTAACTTATTTCTGTCCCTACTAGATTTTGTTGATGTCGGTAATCTCGATTTTAATCAGATTGTATGCACTTATCAGATTGTACGGTAATATACCTTTCAAATATTATATATTTTCTTTCTACATGGGGAACTTTCCCATACATGGATTTCTTGTGTTCATCGATCTGCCGCAAGGGCTTTTAAAGACTGATTCACTTCCGTCGTCAATGGGTGTGGTCTGGAAACGGTCAGGCAGCTCAAGCTCATAGCTATTTATTCAAGTGATCATATAACTATTGTCCCTTGGAGACGCTCTTGTCAAAGTTTTCGTAGTTACCGATTGCCGCGTGTGTATGGTTTCATATGCTTGGTTCAAATCATAGAGAAAAATTCGTTTCCTCTCCATTGGATGTTTTTGTTTTACGACGCAGAAAAAAAGTTCTTGAAAAGATAGGCAAAATTAAAGTAGGAATAAATAAGATGTAAATAAACAACTATTAAGAAAAACCCACGTATGACGTTGTTGTTGTAGGGTTTAACGCCATTTTTCAGCACACGATAGGCTATACATGGCGGCCAGTATTAATGGTGGAGGAAGAACCCGGGAAAACACCGGGAAGAACCACCGACCCACGAGAAGCTACTGGCAAGCTTTCTCATATACCCACATTGGCTGAATCTGAGACTCGAACCCACGTAGACATAGGTGAGATGGCAGTGATCCGGAACGGAGAGCGCTTTAGACCACTCGGCCACTCGCCGCCCCCCCCCCCCCCCACGTATGACAGTGATGCCGATCTAAAGCAGCCGTGACTCCTGACACAGTTTAACTGAACTATCCTATATAGTTTTAATTAAAATTCACTTCAAATTCATCCAAATGTGCATTTATATATATATTCTAATGAGGGACATTCATGTTTTCGTATAAAGCAACTACAAACGGCCCTATTTGCGATGATAGGGACCATGAGCTAATTTCACTTTCACTTTCACTTTTGGGTAAGGTCCACGTGAAATATTTTCAGCTTTATGTTATTAATTATCAAAACGCATGTTTACATATTGGAACTAGCAGTGGATTCACGTTATATCTAGCGGATCTTGAGGGTTGTTTAACGAAGGTCATATGTCTCGAACGAGCGCATTACGTACTTAATGCCGATTCCTTGTATTATGCAATACGTTTTTCCATTTTATGCCAAAAGCAGAAACAAGTTTCCATTTCAACAATAACTTTTTAACTTTTATTAGCAATGTGAATTCTTACCTGTGAAAAGACTAAGAAAAGCGCACGTAGTTTTTTACGGAAACGGTTTTTTTCCGAATAACAATACTGCATGCATTCATTCATCCATCCATACATCTATCTATCCATCCTATCTATCCATCCATCCATCAACACATAGATATATAAGTATATAGCTATATAGACAGAGAGACAGACAGATACACACCTACCTACATACCTACCTGGCTACCTACCTACCTACCTACATCCATCCATCCATCCATCCATCCATCCATACATACATACATACATACATACATACATACATACATACATACATACATACATACATACATACATACATTTCCAAACGATAGCTAGTTGCATGTGTTTTGCTCCACATAAATTACAAGGGAAATTAAAATAAATTATATTTACAGAGTGCAGCAAGGTAACATGGTATTGTACCCATCTTTCAAATTAGGAGTATTATATCGTCGTCTGTGTCAAACAATATTGTCATATCAATAATAACTTCGATTTTTGTTTATTGGTCATTCCAGCTTGTAAGTCCCAGTTCTTGAAAAATTTGAATTTTGCGGACATATTCGAAAGTCATCCAAAACGAACGACTTAACTGAGCAAAATGATCACCATATTTAAAGTTCATCAGTTTTGATGCATTACAAAGTTTCGAGTTTTCTTGCTGGCTACAAACCCCAAATATAGAGAATCATATCTTATATTTTAAGCTGTATATGAATTTGTCACACAGCTGTCACACAGTATATACATCTATCACACAGTATATACATCTAACACACAGTACATACATCTAAAACACAGTGCATACACTTATCATACAACGCATGGATCTATCGCACATTAAATACATCCATCACACAGTATATACATCTATTACACAGTACAAATATATATACCATAGTACACATATCTATCAAACATAATAAGCATATTTCACGTAGTATATACATCTACCATACAGTAATATACATATATCACACAATAATATACATCTATCACACAGTATATACATATGTTGCACAGTATTTGCATCTATCACACATCATATACATCTATCACTCAATAACACATCTATCACACAGTAGATAATCTATCACACAGTACTTAGATCTAACACACAGTGCATGGATCTATCACACATAATATACATCTATCACACATAATATATATCTATCACACATTATATACATCTGTCACACAATACATACATATATGACACAGTACTTAGATCTATCACACACTATATACATACATCACATAGTATATATATATATATATATATATATATATATATATATATATATATATATATATATATATATATATATATATATATATATATATATATATATATATATATATATATATTTATGACACAGTACATACATATCTCGCACAGTATATATATCTATCACACAGTATACACATCTATCACACAGTATATACATCGATCACACAGTACATACATCTAGCACACAGCACATACATCTATCACACAACACTTAAATCTATCACACATTACATAGATCACATTGCATACATCTATCACATAACATATATATATATATATATATATATATATATATATATATATATATATATATATATATATATATATATATATATATATATATATATATATATATATATATATATATCACACGGTACATATATATCTCACACAGTACACATATCTATCACACAGTATATACATCTATCACACAGTATATGTATTATTCGCATCCTTGCCCTGATAAGTCAGTCCCTAACTTTTAATTACCAACTCATAGTGTTTTGAGATATAATTTATAATAATAACAACTCATTGTGTTTTGAGATATAATTTATAATAATAACAACTCATAGTGTTTTGAGATATAATTTTTAATAATAACCAGTTCATTATCTTTTGAGATATAATTTACAATAAGAACCAACTCATAGTGTTTGAGATATAAGTTTCAAAATAACCAACTCATAGTGTTTTAAAAATAAGTTACAATCACCAACTGTTAGTGTTTTAGATATCAGTTAAAATAACCAACTCATAGTGTTTCGATATATAAGTTACAATAATAACCAACTCATAGTGTTTGAGATATAAGTTTCAATATCCAACACATAGTGTTTGAGATATAAGTTTCAATATCCAACACATATTGTTTGAGATGTAGGTTACACACGTATAAGCAACGGGAATGAAAATAAACGTGGTTTTCTCTCTACTTGAACTTCATAACGCTAACAGATTTTCTAAAATTTCAAACCATTCGGCAATTTGACACGTTTAATAAAGAAGTAAGTTTGAAAGCGAAATGAGCCAAAGATTAGAACAAGGGTGTCGAGTTACATTTGCCATTTGTACAATCAGAAGACGTTCATTAATTCCAAGAAAGTTCTTTAGTACTAGATAGGCCGGGACAGATAGATAACACGACTATCTTGTCCCCATAAACTAGCTATTCAGGGTGTTAACATACCAGTAAATGAAACCAATTTCCTACCGTCTACTCGATAATCCCCTTCAGTTTGTAATATGAGCTATTCTGTCTTTGTTCTTATCTTCAACTAGGTTTTGGGGGTGATTAAAATATGATATCCAGGGCCAAAAACTCGAAGTAATGTTTTCACACGTGGATTTGCATGCTTTGCACGTTTTGTCATTCATTGATAAATCATGTTATTATCTACTGCATGAAAATCCTTAAAGGAATAGATAGCATTCTTTCAATGTCTCATTTGATAAGAACTATACGAGCTTAAACAAGAGAAAATTACTTTCAGGGCGAAGAATGTATCTATAAGAAAATTTATTAGTGTATTCTCAAACTAAGATGGAAAGCATTTCTTTGCCATAAGAACATTTTGTAGCGAAGAAATCTATCGTGAGAAAGTCAGCATGTTCACTTGATACATGGTAAATGATAGCTAGTAATGACAACTGGAAATGAGTGTGTCATTTGATGAAAAACTGCTTAAATTTGTACAAGTCTAAAATCAAAGGGATACTTAACTCTTTAGCAAGGGTCCCATGTCAAAACGATGACATATATTACATGGTTCATATAGTTGTCATGCAACATGGTGAGAGCTCATTACATCTTCGACAGTGCGATGGAAAAATAATTCATTAGCTAGCTAACTGTGTCTCGAAAACCTGCTGATAATTGGTTAGAAATACGATGGGAATTTGGCTTAAGTAAATGTTCGTTTTACGCAATCCGTGCGGCGATTTGATTTTTAACGTCAATCAAAGCGTGTTCTTTTCTAGACCTTTTCCTTGCTTACGACAAGTTTGCATAAGCTTATTTATAAACTAGATTTCTTTCTTATGAATGAATTGTCACATTGAAATGTATGTTCTAAGCTGCTAATTTTTGCTAGGCAGATATTTTCTCGGCTTGAATCCCATCATGCTGAATAATTCCAGGCTAGCATTCAGTAGAGGACCATCTGAATTTGAGGAGAACATATTTGTTTTGGTAAAAAAAAACTCATTCGGTTATGACCATTGTATAACACTCAGAAAAGAGAAACGTAGACTATCCACATATGGTTCTTTCTCAAAATCGATTATTAGATCGCAATAGATACATCAATCAACATCATTATCTAATGTGACATTCTCATGTCTTTTCAGAGATATTATCACAGACTTTTTTCCACTCTGCCAATATTATTTTACTTTCCTTTCTTTTATTGTGTTGCTTCGTCGGCTTACTTTCAATAAATGTGAAAATGATGTAAACCAAAATGTAATAAGATTGCGAGTTGGCATTTTCTTAACACGTAAGTAAAATAAATCTTTTCATAGTTTCCTTTTTTGCTTGTTTTATTCTTTAAAAATGAAAACTTTTGAAAAGTTTATCAAATTGTCATGACGTATTCAATTGAATGAAGGTAACTCTGTACTATTCTTCATATTTGCATTTGTAGAGACTAGCTTTCATAGGCATATATTGTTGGATGCCACGACACATATACGTGAACCCATCCATCCATCCGTCCATAACACATACATACTGTTATGACTATGTGGTTTAAATTAAGTACCAGAAAAAGCAAAAACCAAAATGTTTCGACAAATTCAAGAAATAATTGATTTCCATAGAATCAAAAGTGAAACTTTAAAGGAATTTAAAATATTGTGAATTAAATCCCAGCTAATTCTAAACGTTCTAAAACAAGTACGGAAGTCTACGGGGTTCCGAATGATTTCCAATGGTGCTCGAATGAAGTCCAATATTGAATGTGTGGATGTGTCAATAATATTGAATGTACATGTATACCAATAGTCTTGATGTATCACAATAATATAATCCAGAATGTTTTTGAGTCCTCAATAATTCCAAGGCATTGTTTTAGTCCAAAATGTAATGAGCACTTTTTACTTCCAATGAATAATTTAGTTAAATAATTCCTCTCAAATTGTAAATGAATACAACTAAATGTGATTCTAATATACTGTTATTAAAATAAGAATAAATAATTTATTTTGTTTATCAGAACCGTATATATAAAACATAAAAATAACAAGATTAAAACGATGTGGGTCCTATTACCCTCACATTCGTCTAAAACCTTCTAAGTCATAATCAAGGCTAACTCTTGAACTGAATCCTAAACCTGAACATCTCTTTACAACTTACAAACGAGACAAAAAAATTATTTCCCTAGAAAACAATAAGGTAAACATGAAAAATAGAACCTACAGTTTTAAGAATTAAATCCATCAATAACCCACGAAAAACCCAACAATTAAGAATTAGAAGTCCTAGTAATAAAATATTCTAATGAATTTAAGTTCGAGTCCAGAATGGAAGGCGATGACGTATACTGTAGCCAGTAAAGTATTGACGTGTCAACAATTCTTTGTTGTACCACAGAAAATAAAATTCTGGTGTTTGAATTCCGAATAAAATTTGAATAAATGTCTTCGTCCAACAATTCTGTATGAGCACTTAAATATTCCCAGGGAAAAGAATTAATCTCTTAGAATCCAAATAATTTGAAGAAAAACTAAAGTATTAAACTCCAACTGGTCAGAACAGAAACAAAACCACATTGACAACGTAGTGCTTAAAAGCCCAACTGAGACTATTTCTCAGTACATCACTATTAAACTCGACTACTGCGCAATTCCGGTAAAACCAAAATTTCAAAGGCTATTACATGTATAAAGTCACGTACATTCAGTACAGCCTCTATTTCACCCTAAAATCCCACACTAGGAGTGAATAAAAAAGTAAATAAAAAAGAAGTTGTTTACTTAAACTGTAATTTTGAATCAAGGTCAGGAACTATGTCAGCATAAAGATACAAAGTTCTATTATTAGTTGTTTACAATAAAACAGTCAGTTCAAACTAATTTCTGGAAAGTGTCAAATTCCAGTAAACAAAATTACATTACTATGACATGTAATGGAATTTAAAAAAATCAAACTAACAAACAAACAATTAAATTAAATCAAATATACATAACACACACACACACACACACACACACACACACACACACACATATATATATACATACATACATACATACATACATACATACATACATACATACCAAGTACAAATAATTCGGATCCCACCACTAGTAATGATTGTCATATAATATGCAGCCCTAGTTTTAATTCAAGTATGTTGCATCAGAAAACTAGGAAACGTTTCCCTTACTCGTTATTCTGGAAACTATAGACTCGACTTGCTAAATTTTGGGATATTTCGTCAAACATACGAATTGATCTGTCCCTAGAGATTCAAACATTGTCTCGACAAATCAGTCACTTCTGGCAAACCGCGTTGAAGGTGTTGGGGTCTCATGCATTTTTCCGTGCCCATTATCAGATTTTTCCATCTTAAACTAATCCTAAGTGACTTAATATATCGAGGTGACAAAGGTGAGTACTTAAGGGAGCTTATTTTTCCGCAAAAGAAAATTACTCTAGGAACTAACAAAATGAAAATTCAACCTTCTGTGACTTCGTAATCATGCAAACTGTCACTGGTCAAAATGTCAGACAGCGTTTTTGGCTAATATGCAGACGTGTCATTGCTTTACTCAATTTGCAAGCGATATTCCTTACAAGGAGCTCATAAATATAGTTTAACTGCTCGGCATGGACTGTTGTCGCAGCATATAAAACAGTGCTGATCACACGTTGAATAGTAAAAATACTAAAAAATATGTATAGGGCAATGTTGGCTCTAAGTCTATGTAGGCCCATGTTTGCTGAAAGTCATTCTCAAGTCTGTATATACCTATATTGGCTGTACGTCATTCTCAAGTCTGTATATACCCACGTCATTCTCAAGTTGGCTCCAAGTCTATATAGGACCATGTTTGCTCAAAGTCATTCTCAAATATGAAATAATTTTTTGAAACGTTCTGTAAAATGCTTGGACACATTGACACTTTTATTCGGGTGGATGTAATTTCAAATGCTTGGGCACAGTGCCACTTTTTTGGGGTGAATGTAATTTAAAATGATTGGACACAGGACAACTTGTATTCGGGTGGATGCAATTTTAAATGCTTAGACACAGTGCCACTTTTATTCGGGTGGGTGTAATTTAATATGCTTGGACACATGACCACTTTTATTCGGATGGATATAATTTAAAATGCTTGGAAACAGGGCCACATTTTTCGGGTTGATGTAAATTAAAATGCTTAGACACAGGGCCACTTTTATTCGGGTGGATGTAACTTAAAACGCTTGGACACAGGGTCAGTTTTGATCGGGTGGATGTAATTTAAAATGCATCGACACAGGACCACTTTTATTCGGGTGGACGTAATTTAAAAAGCTTGGATACTGGGAAACTTTTATTCGGGTGGATGTAATTTAAAACGCGTTGACACAGGATCACTTTTATTCGGGTGGGTGTAATTTAAAATGCTTGGACACCGAGTCACGTTTATCCAGGTGGATGCAATTAAAAATGCTTGGACACAGGGCCACTTTTATTCAGGTGGATGTAGTTTAAAATACTTGGACACAGTGTCATTTTTATTCGGGTGAATGTAATTTAAAATACTTGGACACAGGGCAACGTTTTTTTCGGGTGGATGTAATTATAAATGCTTGGACACTAAATCACTTTTATTCGGGTCGATGAAATTTAAAAGCTTGGACACATGGCCACTTTTAGTCGGGTGGATGTTATTTAAAATACTTGGACACAAAACCTCTTTTATTTAGGTGTATGTAATTTAAAATGCTTGGACACAGGGCCTTTTTCGGTTGGATGTAATTAAAAATGCTTGGAAACAGTGCAACTTTTATTCGGGTGGATGTAATTTATAATGCTTGGACACTAGACCACTTTTATTCTGGTGGATGTAATTTTAAATGCTTGGACACAGGGCCAGTTCTTTTCGGGTGGATGTGATTTAAAATGCTAGGACACAGTGTCACTTTTATTCGGATGGATGTAATTTAAAATGTTTATACACAGGATCACTTTTATTCCGGTGGATGTAATTTAAAATGCTTGGACACAGGGCCAGATTTATTCGGATTATGAAATTTAAAATGCTTGGACACAGGACCATTTTTATTCGGGTGGATTTAATTTAAAATGCTTTGACGCAGGGCCTTTCTTCGGATGGATGTAATTTAAAATACTTGGACAGAGAACCACTTTTATTCGGCTGGATGTAATTTAAAATGCTTGGACATAGTGACACTTATTTTCCGGGTGGATGTAACTTAAAAGGCTTCGACACACGGCAACTTTTAATCGGGTGGATGTAATTTAAAATGCTTGGACACAGGACCAGTTTTTTTTCGGGTGGATGTAATTTAATACGCTTTGGACATAGGGCCACTCTTATTCGGGTGGATGTAATTTAAATTGCTTGGACACATTGCCACTTTTATTCGGATGGATGTAATTTGAAATGCTTGGAAACAGGGGTACCTTTTGGGGGTAGATGGAGTGTAAAATGATGAAACGTAGTGCCGCCTTTTATTGCTACATTTTCCGGGGTGTACGGAATCGTATGGATAATGCATAAAGAGTCAACCAACATCTAATTGCATGTATCAGAAGGGAGTGCACTCATACACACAAGTCCCCTCCCCCATAAAAAGAAGAAGGGAAAACCGGTGAAAAGGTAGTAGAGGAAATAAAAGCATGTATGGTCGAGTGACAAAATGACAAAATAACTAACTCTATAAACCTCTTTCTACCTGTCTGTACCATGCTAGTGATTTAGATGTAAGAGATTTAATACAAACGAAAAATATTTCATTCAACCATGATGTCAAAAACCACATATGAAATGCGGGTTTTAGATTAAAAAATATAATTCTGGAAAAAGCCTGACGACTTTCAAAATAGTCTCTCTTCTTCCGATGGTCTTCGTGGACTTCAGATCTCTGTATTCATACAACGCAAACTCAAGGACAATTTTAATTAAACGAGCGTCAATATTATCAAGAGTTATTTCTTGAATAGAAAAGGAGACAATTATAATGTACGTAATGAATGGATCAAGACTGCTCTGTTATAGTGGACTCTAATCAATCAATTAACATTTAAAGAACAAATAACCCAACACGCTGCGCAGATTGATTGTCCAAAACATTTTATCACCTCTTCAGACACGGGTCCTTCTGGCCGAAACAATTTGTCTAAACCTACGACTTACACAGATCCCTAAGGACATATCGTGATGCAAATGGAGTGCCTCTGTTCTTGACAGATTACAAGGTGTCAGAACCTCATGAAAGCTTCTGCATTAATTAACAGAATTTTTAGGCTGAAAGTGACTTGATTCAATCCAGTTTCACATCCTTTATCCCAGGAGACTATGTCCAACTATGACGTAGGACTCGTGTTTCCACGAGACGAAATTAACTACACTTTTGTTTTACATTTCATCAGTCCATGAGTGTTGTACGGCAGAATATATTATACTATAATTTTCCTGCATTCCCGACGATTCTTGGCAAAGTTTAATTTACGGTCCCAAGAGAGTCCTCAGAATATTGCAGCTTGTTTAGGGAAATGAAAATTTATTCACTTTAACACCTCAACATATTGGAATAATGATTGCCACATCTCATTCACATAAGCGATTTGGTACATTAAGTTTGTAAGGAGGCAGGTCACGACATCATCATAGAATTGCTATTTGTTAAGCTTTAGAAAAGAACATCGGTACAGAAAAGCAATCAACAGAAATTTCTTGGTTTGATAAAAATTTGCATTTTAATTTTATAGGATCTAAAATGAGATGAAAATAAAAGAAACCAAAGTTAATTGAAGACATGAAAGCAACCGTTTCTGAACCACAGAGATAAATGGGAAATAAAATATCTCACATTTCGTCGGCGGATATTTATGATTTTGAACCCGCAAACTTACTAGTATATCAAAGCATGTCAAAGTCATTCAGATAGGGAAATCATGGTTTTAAATAATTTTTTACCTTGCTAAATATTGTTAACACACACATACACACACATACACACACACACACACACACACACACACACACACATACATACATATATATTTTATTGAAATAATGAAGAGGAAAAAACTTAGGGAGTTTTAAATTTAGATTATTTGTATAGAATGACGAATATTTCTCCGTCGGAACTGCAAAGCTGACTGAATAAACCTCGATATTAAAGGCATTTTGAAATGTCATTAAATATTTTTTAAAGTTTCACTAATTTTTCAAATTCTCGACGATTTTATTTACTATAAATCGTGGGGAAATTTATAAACTACAAAAAAAATTTGAATGTTATTGCGTCGAAGAGGATCGTTATTTTCATACATCTTTCTTGTACTCTTCAATGTCGTAGCCTTTAATTAAATTGAAAATAGCATAGAAGATGTACATGTGGTCAATATTATTGATCTCTTCAACCATATATCTAAATTCGTATTTGAATTAAAATATAATGTTACTCGGGTAATTTCTGATGAGGACATTGGATAATTTGTTAAATTCCATGAGATTATATTTATTTGCAGGTTTTAACCTGGCACTGATCAAGAGATTTTAATTCTGACGGTACATTGAGTGATTCATCATTCAAAATAGTTTTATTGCTTAAATGAATAAAAAAAAACAACACGTTTGGCTTATCTGATAGCTAGTACTAAATTGTTGGCTTTGTAACAGAATAATACGTTTGCTGTATTTAGCATGGGAAGCACTCCAAGAAATGTGTATCTAAAATATCAATGTAACAAAAACTTTCTTATATTCTATATTAAGTTAAAGATGAGATTTAATTTATTTAGTCTTGTTCAATTTTGGAATTAACACATATTCGCTCAGCAACGGGCAGCGTGACGATTAAAAGAATATATTTACGGCTGCAAAAATAACATCATCGCAAATCAGCACTAAGACGAGAAAACTGGAGCAAACAAAACCATTTAAAGAAGGAAACTTTATCTGATATACATCGATATTTTATGGTTAATTGCAAAACTGTGTACATTTGGGCCGGTGTAAAATATCCCATACAATAAGTAAGAAGACAACGCCGTTTAATTTCTAGATAGGTTCCTTCTCCGATAATGTTGTAACCGGTGAGTAGAGCTTATCAGATCTCATTTCCCAGTTAGCCCATTGATTCGATATGGAATATCTGCGGTGAATTCTGACATAGGAATGGCATAAACTTCACCACTCAGATGTTGCAAACAGAAATAGACAGGAAACGAACCATTTCTCAAAGGAAACAGGATGAAATGTACATCCTTTTTAACATATGTAGCAGAGTCATTGTTCAGCATGTAAAATTGAGCAGTAATTATATCACAGCTTGGGACCTTCCCATATAAATTGTTGAAGTTAGCTATGACATTGTTATAGTTGGGTCGTTTTTTCCCCTGCGTTTCCATTTTTGATCATTTCATTTACTTTCACCAATTAATTCGATATTTTGCCTCTCGAGTTTTACATTTCATGGTGTTTTGTAGGAATTTAGTGGAAATAAAAATGTCAGCAGTTTTACTTTAAAAATATCAAAATATATTTTCTTTAATACGAATACTGTGCATTAAGTTTATAAAACATGATCAAAAGATTATTCATAAGGCCAGGGACAAAACAATGTCTGGCTAGTAAATGTTTATAATCAATGCATTTTTGTCAGGTGATCTAATTGCACCGAATTCCTCTTTACAAATTTTATTCAACCCCACCCCCTATTGTGTCACTTGCGTACTCGTAATACAAAATAAAGATATCAAAAGTCACTGTACATGTGTGAATTTTCAAAGCCAAATATATACGTTTTGCAACGTTATTAGAAGTATTGATTGAAAAAAGCTCATCAGAATTCATAACAAAAAATATCAACACACAACCAAGAAGAGGATAATAATGCCACAAGAAATCAGCCTTCCTGTGAATGCACACTCCACGTGCATAATCTTATGAGTCTGTCTCATACTTTTATGTGCTATAGGTACTGTGTATAGCTGCAGAATGTGTCCTCTGTCTCACACTGTTATGTAACATGGGTACTGTGCATACATACAGAATATGTCCTCACAATTACTTATATTTTTGGGGTATACTTTCTGAACCTTTACTTCGAAATATACCTATAACAGTCTTTATCTTGCCTGGTTCAAGAGTCTGTATTCGTACTGCAAGATGATGTGCATTTCGTTTTTCATTTTTAGAATGCACGTTAACTCAGTATAAGTGATTTTACTATATTGACAAGCATTTGGACAGTCGCGCAGAAAACAGGTTAAGATGTTTAACGGTATATCCAAAAATATGTATTTACTCTAAATATCACATTAAATATTTCGAGGCTGCTAAAGTTTAAGAATACATACATACATACATACATACGTACACACACACACACACGTGCTGAAAAGTGGTGGTGGGTGGTGTAGTTTACAATGCGTTTGATCTTCTTAGTTTTGGTCTATGAGCAACTCTAGTATATAATTTTTAAAAAAAAATATTTACCTTCATACATACCTGTTTGGTTCACTGTGTGATATACAAAGGAAATAACTAAAGTCGCCGTTTGCCAAAATGTACATTTATTTTTGTACAACATGATGAAATATATCCGGTATTAATATAGAAAAATAAAATTTCTTGTTCGGGGTATCCAATTGTATATTCTGAATTATTAATATTGTGGAGAATTAGGTATTACAGTTTGTATTGGAATACATGGGGACAAAAACGATGTGTGTTTGTGCGTCTGTGTGTGTGTTTGTTTGTGTGTATGTAATTGTTAAAAGAATATAAATAATGCACCCAACAGGTACATATATTATACAGCAACAGAAAAGGGGACAAATAAATGACCTGGAGGGCAAAGGTCACCTCAGATTAAAAACTCGAACAATAGGGGAACAAGGGCAGGGGAGAACGAACCTCAAATGCAATTATTAACATAAAATATTAATATAAGAAAAACGACATCAATCTCATTTCTAATTTTTTTTAAAACTTACTTATCAACTTCGTAGAGGAATATATGTACACAATCGCCAATAAATGGGGCAGACAGGACTTCACAGATATAAAATCACTGGATTTTTGACACTATGAGAGGTCACTCACAACGTTCTAACCAGTCTTATGTGATGTTACGGGCCAAAATAGTGTCTACAAATAAAGAGAAAGGGTTTCTTAGATATCGAAAGCGCATGGCTACTTTCTCTATGTATGTATGTACATAATTTATATGAATCACCGTAAAATGTAAGCCACTGTATGCGATAAAATGCTTAACAAAAGCAGTCTTTTTGGCACTACATGAAAAAGGAGACAAATTTTTCTAATTAATTTAGCGAGTTTGTTCGTCTTCATTTAACATCACTTTTCATACAGCAGGAAATTCGTATCACCATATTTATTGGTAATAAAACTCTGTGTCGAGTTGAAAAAAGCTTATATTTGAAAACTTCAATTTGTCTATTTTCCAAAAAGATTTCATCGATAAAGAATGGTTTAAATATATTTTAAAAGGCAGTCTGTATTAACATAAATCATTTTGATTACCCACTTTTCATTCAGATTATTTTGAATTAAGTTAAGAAACAATACTGAGCAAAGTCCGTATCAACGGATCTAGTCCTTTGTTTCAAATAATGGGACTGTTGTATTGCCTGTTTTATGTCGCCACTTATAACAGGAAACATTTCCACTTGAAAATCATATATTTCTAATAATATGTGTAAAATATTGATTATATTATGTTATTAATTTTTTTTTAACCATTTGAAGGCACCTTTAATTAGCAATTACATTTAATTGCAGGTACTGCAGATCCTTGCTAACCATTTAGGTAGGGTACCATTACCTGGGCAATAACTACACTGGTCAACAGTGAAATCATTACTGACTTGAAAAGGCCCTAATCTGTAGTATTTTGGTGTGCCGAACACGAATATAACCGTGAAAAATTTGTATTGGCTCTCGTTTTGAAGATATTCATATACCTCATTTTCTATGTTTCACTGTGTAAATTTCTCCAGTAGGACTGCAGCAACATCCGGAATAATGATGTAACATTGCATAATACCATCATGCTCACATCATCCACAGTTGATTGCATCATTTTCTGATGCAATGCAATACTAATGCCATGCGGCTGCTGAAGTAAGTTGACGTCAGCAGTGTACTATACATGTGTAGGCCTATTATACTAATGCCAGGCGGCTGCTGAAGCTGACGTAAGCAGTGTACTATATAAAGCCCAATCAGATAGGTTCAGCATTTAAAATATTTTAGACGTTGTGCGAGACAGTTCAAGCTACTGTTACATAAAACTTATTATTTTATCCATTTACGTACAATAAAGAACAGTAATGCCTCGAAAGTGTGTTAATACCGCGGACAATTTTTGCTATATTTGTGGGGAAGTGACATTTGCCAACCAGAAGAAAAGTATCAATTCTCAAGTGAAGAAGGCATATCATCTTTACTTCGGATGCAAGGTTGGTGACCAAGACAAGCCTTGGGCTCCGCATATATGCTGTGCTACATGTACAACACAGCTTTCACAGTGGTTGAATTGCAAAATTTCATCAATGCCGTTTGCAGTCCCAATGGTGTGGAGAGAGCCAAGCAACCACCTAAATGACTGTTACTTCTGCTTGGTTCCTCCTCTTTCCGGCGGAATAACGAAGCGAAAGAAGTCGAGAATAGTCTACCCAAACATTCCGTCTGCATTGAGACCAGTTCCACATGGTGAGGGACTTCCTATTCCAGAACCTCCAGCAGAATATTCTCTTGATTCATCTGACGAAGACAAAGGTGAGTCGACCTGTTCTTCTCCTGGTCCATCAGCATGCAGTGATCCAGATTTTCACTGTGGTGCATCATCAACCCCACACAGAATAACACAGGAAGAACTAAATGACCTGATTCGTGATTTGGACTTATCAAAGAACAAGGCAGAATTGCTAGGATCAAGACTCCAACAATGGAATCTTCTAGAAGAAGATGTCACAATTACTGCATATCGAAAGCGCCACCAGCAATTGGAGCCTTTCTTCAGAAAGGAAAGTAATCTGATATTCTGTTCCGATATTGAGGGCCTCATGAATGCTTTAAAAATCACTCATGACCCACAAGAATGGAGACTATTTGTGGACTCTTCGAAACTGAGTCTCAAGGCTGTGCTTTTGCACAATGGAAACATTCTTCCATCTATTCCAGTAGCGTATGCTGTCCACATGAAAGAGACATACGATAACTTAAGGCAGCTACTGAATTCCATTGAGTATAACAAGTACAGCTGGCACCTCTGTGGTGATTTGAAGGTAGTTGCCCTTTTAATGGGACTGCAGCAAGGATATACAAAATACATGTGTTTCTTATGCGAGTGGGATAGCCGAGCAAGGGAAATGCACTACATGAGGAAGGAATGGACTCACAGGCAGAATGTAGCCATTGCAGAGAAGAATATCCAACACCCAGCTCTGGTTGAGGCTCAGAAAATCTTGCTACCACCCCTTCACATCAAACTAGGTTTGATGAAGAACTTCGTGAAAGCCATTGACCGGACTTTGCCAGCATTCCGATACCTGCATGAAAAATTCCCTCGACTCAGCGAAGCAAAGATTAAAGAGGGAGTTTTTGTGGGTCCTCAGATTCGAGAGCTTTTCAAAGATGACCGGTTCGACAACTTGCTGGAAGGTGACGCGAAACAAGCATGGAATGCTTTTCGCCTAGTTTCTACAAACTTCCTCGGAAATGTTAGGGCAGAAAACTATAAGGAACTAGTAGAAGACATGTTGATGAAGTATAAGAAACTTGGCTGCAATATGTCTCTAAAGATTCACTTCCTTCATTCCCATTTGGATTTCTTTCCTAGCAACTGTGGTATTGTTAGTGATGAACACGGCGAACGTTTTCAGCAAGATATCGCAACAATGGAACAAAGATACCAGGGAAAATGGTCCACTACAATGCTGGCTGACTACTGCTGGACACTCCTCAGAGATGCTCCCGAACAGCTGGACAAGAGACAGGCGAAGAAATCTAAGATGTAGTCAATGACTTGATTTTTTATAGGTAGGCTATTACAGTTGACCTTTTACTATTGGAATGCATTTCGTTATGTAAACATTAATTTCTTGCAGATTACAAAAAAACTAGAGCCAATTTTGCAATTTGACTGTCATATTCGTGTTCAGCACATAAAAATTGATAAGAATTGACTAATTTTATTTCAGTAACATGACTTTTGTAAAAATTTGTTGTCCAGTGCTATTTTCAATATCTGTTGTTAACCATTTACAGTACCTTTACCTGGGTAATAATTTTTTTCTATATCCTTTGTCAACCGTTTGAGGCTACTCTTAATTTGGTCGTTACTTTTATTGACAGGCTACTGCTGGTCGTGGCTATATAACTTTGTTGACCATCTTAAGGTACCGTTAATCTGAGTTACTTTTGACACCAATTTATGCTAAACCTTGCTAATATCATTTGTTGACCATTTTAGGGTACCTTTCATCTGGAATTACTTTTACTGACATATAATGCTCATCCTTGTTATATCCATTACTGTTCTTATCCCACTTACATTTGCACCACGATTTGAAGTTCTGCATGTGATTGAAAGGCAATTTCATTTGGACAGCAGATGAATTCCTAATGTCCTGCTTCCTGCTTGGAAATGAAGCGGTGCTGTGACAGTTGGTACAGGCAATATCTCTGCCCACGCCTCATCTAACGGTGGAAGATTCATCAGTTTGGTGAAACCCATCACCTGTTCTAATGCATTATGCTATTATATGAAAAACTAATATTTATGCAGGAAAAAATAAGGTCAGAATAAAAACAGAAATAATACTTAAAAAAACATTTAAGCTGTATTAGCATTTACATGTTTAGCACATTTGAAATAAGAAAAAATAATTTTCCTGCTGTTAAGAATGATGTCGGTATAAACAGCATCGTCTGGTGCGTAGAGTTTGCATTTATTTATACACAACTTTGAGAAATGTTGTTGTGGACCAGCATTGTGCGTTAAAAAGGTAGCAATGGCTTTTGTTGCTTATCTATCATTAAACCAAACAAGTCTCACGTAGCATGTGTTATGATTTACAATGTAATTATCAAGGCTCTTTATAAGATCCAATCATTGTAATAAGCAGACATCCCCGCGATGTACCTAACAGAAGATTTAATTTCTAGTAAAATCTTATTGTAGGATTAAAACAGTAAGTGATACTTTGCTCAAGGGTTTTATTTTATATAGATTATCTTTCAACGTTAACTGTATGAACATTTTAAGTGCCTCAGTATGTCTGTCTGTAATACCTGATTTTCCCCAATATCAGTAATTCAGAATATACAGTTGGATTTCCCGAACAAGAAATTTTATTTGTATACTTAAATACCGAATATATTGTATGTCTGTCTGTCTGTATGTCTGTCTGTATGTATGTATGTATGTATGTATGTATGTATGTATGTATGTATGTATGTATGTTTGGATGGATGGATGGATGGATGTATGTATGTATGTATGTATGTATGTATGTATCTATGTATGTATGTATGTATGTGTGTGTGTGTATGTATGTATGTATAGGTGTATGTATGTATGGGTGTAAAAATGTGATGTTAGCAGTTCTGCCATGATGTGATTATGTTTTTTTGTGTTGTTGTTGGGTTGTCTCAACTAAACAATACTGATTGAGGCTTTATTGTACAATGACACATCAATGTACCTGCTGTCAAATAAAATAAACTTAATCGAACCAGAGTATATTGATAAAAACGTGTGGTTTCTGGACTGAACCAGAATATATCAGTAAAAACGTGTGGTTACTTGTTATTGAGGAAGTTTTGAGAAAAATAAACAATTCAGGAATTGGTATGTCTACACATGGCATAAGAACTATTATTCTTGTCACTGGAACCAAACCGGTAAGATCCCAAGCTGATCAGAATCGTTAGGTCCATGCCAAAATGAAACCCATCCATCAGTATTAGCGACTCTCTGACCGGCTAATTACTCGGTAAAGCTCTTGATATGCGGCAATTTATTATCATAGTAAAAACACACGGGCAAGTGAACCGAGCAAAACATCCATGGACAATAAAAACGAAACGCCCATAAATTTGCGTTTTTTTTTTTTTAAATCCACTTAACGCTGCTGCAGCGTTTATTTGCTCATTTGTACTTCTGGAGGAAAGAAAATATTCATAAAAAGGCAATTTGTACATAGTAACATGTTATTTGTTTTTTCATTCAAACTCGCACAAAATGTTTTTTTTTTGGCGGCACAACAACACATGAAGGCTATTTAGTACCGAATGCAAGTTAAGTAATGTACCTTCAGCAGAGACATACCACAGATGCCGATCCAAGCTGATCTGATGCTAATTCGATATTGCATCATTTTGGTCACGAGTCAAACGCGTTAATCACTGAGTCATTTCAGTTTTTGTCTTACATGTATTCTGCATAAAGACTAAGATTCGAATGCGGAGCATATTTTCAGTCAGTGCCAAGCAATGAGTTTACCCTGCCAAAAAAATGCCTTGCTGATTGGTGAATAAGCTCCATCACAGAAAGAATTATTGCTGAACAAACTGATATTAAATCGATTAACTAATGAATTCTTATGACTCCGGAGAATTTGACACTCTAATTACTGTCAATGGACGCTTATAAATTCAAATGCAAAGTGGACAGACCCTGATCTGCCGTCGCATAATGCGTCGGCAGATCTGGATCTGTACAGCATGTTAGGAATAATCGGTAGAACAAACAAAATAGACATTATGTTAAGGTAGATCAGGATTTGTATGTTCGTAGTATGATTCGACTTTTTTTGCGCGTATATACAAATTTTAAAACGATCTAGTGGGTGGGGGGCACGTTTAGTCTGGTTTTGGTCAGGTCAACTTCCATGATGTAAGAAACCAGTATATCAGTATTCTCTGACAACAAAGTTTCTTACACTTACCATTTCCGGATGATCTGTTAAGGCCATCTTATGGTATCAAATGTGGGCCTGACTGCAAAGTGATTAACTGATAAATCGCTTCTAAATTATGTAACTGTATGTGTTGTTTCCCTCAATACAAGCTCATTATTTCCATCTGACCGAAATTATTTTATTATTATGTTTTCATGTCATCTAAATTATATTTTAGGCTTCTACCCGAAGATTCAAATCCAGGATCAAAACTGTTTGAGTACTTCCTCCGGTATCGTCCATCGTCTCAAGCTAGGGGCGTCAATCCGCTAGGTTCTTGTTACCTGTAATATAAATTTTCGTTGTTTTGTCATGAATACGTTTAAACAACAATTAGTCATCAACCATATACTCATTAGTGACTGTGTTTGGAAGAGAAAGTTTAACTGGCTCATTCAAACAACGTGAAAGGTTACGTTTGGTCAAGAATTTTTTTTGTTCGCGCTGGCACTGATTGGTTAAGTTGGTTTATGCATATTGTGAAAAGGGTACATCTCCGCACATGCAGTCACGGGTGATAAAGGTGCGTAGCGGATTGACGCCCGTGACTTGCAAAGATGGGGATCAGGATGAGAAGGAGGGTCTAGTTTTGAGGAAACCTGCTTTACACCTCTTCTTTATAAACCAGTCAAATTAACAATAATAGAAATGATTTGATACACAAAATATATGTTGACGCATACATTTCTAACAAAAGTATCATTTGTTAGTTTAGGAAGCTATATTTATTCATATCAGAGATATTTCGAGATAAATTTCTGCATAGGTAAAGTACGAGGCTTATAAACGAGACTTCTGTCGAGCAGATGCATGAATTCAGCAACCATGGAAGTTTACTTCACAGGTACGCTACTTTTGGTTTTGTATCTAGGTGCAGCAAAAAACTTATATCAGGTTTTATCAAAAACTTGTATCAAAGTTGTATCGAAAACTTGTATCAATGTTGCATGAAAAAACTTGCATTCAAGGTTATGCATTGATGTAGTTTAAAGAACATAGGAAATGTAAAGAGTAAAAATTAATATAACATTTGGGATTTTGTGAATTAAAGTCTGTCACTCAGTTATGGTGTAATAAGATTTATTATATGGATAAGATTGGATACTAGAAAGCTAACCAGCTTCCATAATGGTGCTTCGAACATCTATATTTAGAGAACTTAATATGAATATAAAATAATGCAACTTAGTCTTAGTTAAACTCTATGAGTCCTTGTCACCAAAGAAAAGAGCCGCAGCCGCTTTAAGGCAAGGTCGAATTCGGTTTCTAAATGTGAAAGTTTTGTACTAAGGTTGTACATGAATCAAAGCACTGATGTAGTGAAAAACAAACTATTCTTTGGGTCGAAGAACATTCGCGCAATTCTTCGTTTATCAAGCGGTTACAATTAATTTACTTACGAATTTAATTCATAATTGGAAATCAGCGTATTAGTCGGTGAGGACTGACTCCTTTCTCTTTACTATCTTTAGAAACTGATTTGAGAGTAACCACTCAATTGGTGTCTTGTTAGGTACGGTTAAACCAATGCGTCAATGCGACAACACAGACATGTCTTGTTGGATCGAATAAGGAAGAGATTATTAGATGTGTAGGCATGCCATCAAATTAATTGCACCAATAGGTCATGGTACAAAACTTTGAAATGTAACAAGAGCAGCAAAAGATGCGATGTTCGTTAGACAAAAATTAAACAGTGGAAGAACTGTAATCAAAATAGTTACAGCAGAGAGGCTGATGAATACTTGTCAAACACTTTTTAATCAATCGAAACGTCATTGGGCTTTCCATTCCATTCTAGAAAACAATATCAGATGTAAGCAGTACCCATTTTTAACTGCCCTCAAGCCATGGATATTATTACATCAAAATAACTTTACGTCACAATGACTAAATAACGTGTCATCGCTAATAGCAACATACACAACAGTTCCAGGCTATTGAAATGAAATGATTTCTTCATTTATTTGATTGCCAAATTGAATGAATAACATTAAAAAATTAAAAGTTTATTTGTTTTTATTGATTCTTTAAGACGTTTTACGTCGTCTTCTTTTAACGTCCACATTTTTATGAGAATATGTTCTTGCACTTCTTGCCAGATGTTCTTCCTCCAAAACCCAATGTGGAAAGTACTACTACGATTACCCCCGAGCCTCTTTCAGCGAACTGAAACTATTGACCCCAAATCGGAGCTAGACGAGGTGTTCCGAATAGCTCTTTAATCCGAGCCTTTCAACCATTTAAAGCCATACATAATAAATATCAATTGCTTTAATAAGCGAAATTGAAGAAGAAATTACTTACATTCCTTGACAAAGAACCCCGCACCACCTCACAGACTAGAAGGAAAACAAACAGTACAACAATAAGAACAACAAAACAAATTGTAAAACGTGTATACAGGGAGAATATGATTATACACTGAGTTAAATGAACAAATTTAAATTTGAGAACTGCAAAATACAGCATATTTGTCAATTTTTTTAAGCATTACCTGTGCGACTGTAGTGTCAATTAAAAATATTTTAAATGGGCCACTGAAACTTGCTTTTAGAATGATGTAAATCAACTGTAAACAGTTAAAGTATTCAAATATGAGACATAATAAGAATGATATTTTTTTCTGGTTATACTATTTGGCACCTGGGGAAAATAAATCCAGAATTTGTGGTTAAAAAGATTTTGTTTAAATATACAATATATAAAATAATAAATAAAATGAGGTTTGGTGGATAATTTCCAAGAATGCTATAAAAACGCTTTTCTATTAGCCACGATATTCTTGCTCTGAATATCAATGGGGGAATACAGCTAGTCACACCGTTACAAATGTTGAACATCACCGGATGCTTCTTTTGGTTATCAGCTAAAGAAAATGAAAAATTTTTTAGTTTATGCGCTTTCTCGGTGGCTTAAAAATCACAAAATATGTTCGAAATTCCCCGAATTACAGCCAGGACATATATACAAAAAAGAAACCAGACTTTACTAGTAATACCATATAACAACAAAAAGACAAACAATGGTATGGACACTAGTAATACACATAATAAAATGAACATTCTTCTCAATCGTCTGTATAACTATTTTCTTAATGGCAGTAGATAGACGCCGATTACATATAGTTCTTGCCAACAACTAGTCAAACACATGTTACACATATCTCTAAGAAACTCTACAACCAAATTATAGAGGGGAAAGATTTTCTCGACATGTTCCTGGATGGCAAAGAAAATTAAACAATCTTGGCTTTGAACAATGCATACGAGAATAATTGCACATGTTTTTATATGTGGCCACATTTTCAATAAAAATGTAATTGTTTAAACAAATCGAATAGACAAAACCATACAATAATCACATTTTTGGTACAAATTCAAAAACTCACAGTTATCGTATAAATTTCAATAGTCACAGCCATACGATAACATCATTTATTCCACAAAACTCAATGGTAACAGCAATAAATTCATTTCATTGTTTTACGTATCCCATAAGGCACAACCATAAAATAATATCATTGCTGTTACAATTCAAAACACAGCCATAAATAAATATCGTTGCCGGTGCAAATCACAATAGTCACAAAATTAAAATAAGGTCATTGTTTTACAAATCCCAAATAGTCACATGCATAGAATAATGACAATATTTTAAAAATCCCAAATAGTCACTGTCATAAAAAATATCATTGTTTTACAAATCACAAATAGTCACAGCAATCCCAAATAGTCACTGTCATAAAAAATATCATTGTTTTACAAATCACAAATAGTCACAGCCATAAGATAATATCGTTGTTAGTGCAAACTTTAATAGTCACAACCATACAATAATGTCAGTGTTTTACAAATCCCAAATTGTCACAGCCATAGAATAATGTCATTGTTTTGCAATTTCAAATAGTCACAGCCATAAAATAATGTCATTGTTTTACAAATCCCAAATAGTCAGCCTTGAAATAATGTCATTGTTTTACAAATCCCAAATAATCACTGCCATAAAATAAGGCCATTGTTTTACAAATCCCAATTACTCACAGCCATAAAATAATGTAATTGTTTTACAAATCCCAAATAGTCACATACATAAAATAATGTCATTATTTTACAAATCCCAAATAGTCACAGCCTTAAAATAATGACTTTTTATTTTATAAGTCCGAAAGAGTCACAGAAAAAAATGTTATTGATAGTGCAAATCCCACTTAGTCACAGCCTTAAAATGTTGTCATTGTTTCACAAATCCCAAATGGTCACAGCCATAAAATAATGTCATTATTGGTGCAAATCTCAGCAGTCACAGCCATAAAATAATGTCATTGATTTACAAATCCCAGATAGTCACAGCCATAACATAATGTAATTGTTTTACAAATCCCAAATAGTCACAGCCATAAAATAATGTAATTGTTTTACAAATCCCAAATAGTCACATACATAAAATAATGTCACTGTTTTACAAATTCCAAATAGTCACAGCCATAAAATAATATCATTGTTTTATAAATTCCAGATTGTCACAGCCTTAAATTAATGTCATTGTTGGTGCAAATCTTATTAGTATAATGATGTCATTGTTTGACACATCCTAAATTGTCACAGCCATAAAATAATGCAAATGTTTTACAAATCCCAAATAATCTCATTCATAAAATAAAGTCATTGTTGGAGAAAATGTCAATAGTGACAGTCATAAAATAACTTCGTGTTTTGTACAAACCTCAGTAGTGACAGTCATAAAATAACTTCGTGTTTTGTACAAACCCCAATAGGCACATTCATAAAATAGCTTTGTGTTTTGTACAAACCCCAAGAGGCACAGTCATAAAATAACTCCGTGTTTTGTACAAACCCCAAGACGCACAGTCATAAAATAACTTCGTGTTTTGTACAAACCCTAATAGGCACATTCATAAAATAACTTCGTGTTTTGTACAAACCCCAAGAGGCACAGTCATAAAATAACTCCGTGTTTTGTACAAAACCCAATACTCACAGCCATAAAATAACTTCGTGTTTTGTGCAAACCCCGATAGTCACAGTCATAAAATAACTTCGTCTTTTGTACAAACCCCAATATTGACAGTCATAAAATAACTTCGTGTTTTGTACAAACCCCAAAAGGCACAGTCATAAAATAACTTTGTGTTTTGTACAAACCCCAATAGTCACAGCAAGGAGTTTAATTTCTGTATCTTGCTTTGCGCAAATACATCCTCTTAAAATACCAACCTTCGCTTTGGTAATTAGGATACAGATGACAATTTAATTTTTCTGCTGATTGGAGAAGACAGTTCTGTTTAATTAGTTTGGAAAATGGCCCGGTTGTGCTATGGATTAAATATTTTCTATTTATTGGATCTGTACGCACACCAGATGTAGGAGTATTGCTTTGTTAAAATGTAAATTTATAATAAAAGTTATTGTTTTAAATTAATATTTCATTCAATAAGTGGATTATTTGATTATTTTTAACCGTTTTAGGAAAAAGATAGTGTTTAGTCAGGTTATTACTTATAATCGTCAAAATTCAGACGAATTTAGCATCGAGCCTAAAACAATTACAATGTATTAAAACTTAAATATGGGTTCTAATTTCAGCTTGATTCGACATATGTATGACATATTTCTTGTTTCATCTAATGATTCGACATATGTATGGTTTATTTAATGTTTCGTCAATGATTCGACATGCTTATAACTTATTTCGTGTTTCATCTAATGATTCGACATGCTTATAACTGATTTCTTGTTTCATTTAATGATTCGACATATGTATGGTTTATTTCTTGTTTCATCTAATGATTCGACATACTTATGACTTATTTTTTTGTTTCATCTAATGATATCAATTTTGTGATATTGATGGGTTTCACATATTTCTTCGGAAATAACGAAGGTGCATTTGCTTCTCTCTCAACATAATTTTCCCATAACCGTCATTTCAATTTTACTTCATTTTCATGACCTTTGAGAGTTATTTTTATGCCCAATCCATTGATGTGATACCATTCATAAATATTTGAAATGAATCTGGGTGGGTGGGTGTTTGCACCAGCTTCATGCTGTTGTCAGTATCTTCATTATTATTTTGACATCGTTGGAATGATCAAGTCAAGCGACACGATCTAAATTGATACATTTATAATATTAACAGTTTCTTTTATCCTTAAACCCTCTCAGAAAATTATGTCATCATTGTCTATATTTATAAAGCCTAATATCGATATGTATCGTTCATTGTGTATAAAACTATATCCTACAATTGAGAGCAAATCTATATATCTATACGGTAGAAGATATCATAAACACTAGCAACGTTATCGACTTGAGAGCTTTAAAACATTAAAATATAATTATTTTCGTAACTAATAAATATTCAATGTATTTTCATGGAAACCATGTTCGCTTTGTAGAATACTAGGAATGTTGCAAGATTTGCGTTGCCTTTTGGCAGTAAAATAAATTTATTGCAGCGCCAGAATTTATTGTACCCATAGCACACTTCAAATGATGCAAATTAAGATTGGATACATACGTTTACGTTCGTCTTTGTTCGTAAAGATCAGCTAATTTCGTGTACTGTTGTATATGTACTTACGAAAACCTGCTAATTTGTGCTTTGAAAATGCCTACCATCTATATATAGCGAGACTAATAGAGGCTCAATTGGGATAAGAAACAACACAAACGTCAAAAGTTATGTGCAAATTGTTTCGCATTTATGCTCCTTCAGGCACCAAAAATCATAGAGATCCCCAGTTTTTCTCTAATATTTCAACACACTTTAACACCAATAATCACTCTCTACTTGATTTTTCTTTCATGCCAATATATATTGTGCATGGTGACATGAGTAGACTCATAAAAGAAACTTATTGGATTCATAAGTTAGATACTTTGTATCCTAATGGACTTAATGCCAATGCACTATCTAAAATTGTATAATTGTTTTTTAAATTGCTATATTATATATCCTTTATAACAATATAATTATATGTCTGACTGTTTGTCTCTTTTTTAAAATTATTTTACTAAAATAGGCTAAGGAAACTTAAGATTACAGACATCTTCACAATGAATGTGTTTATTTCATCACGGATTCAAATCTCGGCACGGCCAACATGTGCATGCAAGAACGCTTGCCATTAGATTCCCGTCGGACGGTGGTTCATCTCGTGGGTTTCCAAGATTCTTCCTCCACCAAATAAACTGGTCGCCATGCATAGCCTATCTTTTGTGAAAACTCTGTTAAACCCACACAACTGAACCTTTGGAGAAATGAATGGGAAATGTAACGTGTGCTAGGAGAATGTCAAGGAATCCAGATCACCATGTTAAAAAGTCATGAACCCACAAAATACTTTGTGCAGGCATAATGTTAAACAATTTTTAAAAATGATAAATATTTAGGACTTTATCTGTCAAATAATGTCACTTGGAATACATATGTTGATGTAATTACATCTTCAACAAATCGCAAATTTAGGTTTTATCGAAAGTAATCTGAAACAGCCAAATCTCAGAGAAACTGTTTTTCAAAATTTAGTTAGACCAAAAATTGAAAACTGTTTTATTTTTATCTATGATCATTTGTATCCGTCTGGTGACCCAAGTACACAGGTTTTGGATAGAATTGAACCGCAGACTCTTCTCCACAGAAAATCAGAGACCCACCTCATATTGTTTTCTAAACGTGTATATGACATAACTGCAATTTTATTTCCAGAATACATTCATTTGTAAAGTCGATCTTTAAGATAACCTATTGTTTGCCATGTGTAGTTTTGAAAATATCTATAAATATAATATCACTCGAGGCATAGTTCTGTGAATAGCATTATGTAATTATGTTTTGCCGGAGTACCTAATAGGCAGAGTAGGCACCAGCCTAAGGATCCCGCGACAACGGATCAAAATAATATTCGTGAAACGTATTAGGAGATAATTTGCGGGGGGGGGGGGCAAGATTTCAACTGCTGAAGGACCTAAGGGCCTCCACAGTGTTTAATCCGGCACTGTAATTATGATCATAATAAAGCATAATTATAGAGCTAATCTGACATATTATCCGGTCTTATTTGTTAACCATAACATTCTTCTAACAAGTAAAATGTTCAACCTTATATCATATGTTATATTAAACTTCTAGTACCCCCTTCCCATAACTTTTATTAACACTCATGCGCGCCGGTTGCAGACAGTAAAACCCACGCGAAGGGAGAAAGCTAAATATTTTATAGATCTCTAATACTTGCCGCGGAATTGCCTCTAACATTCAGTAATTTTGATGATATGCAGGAATATAATATTAATATCTTGATCACGTCTGTGAAAGTCAAAAGAGTAAGGCAGATTAAAGTACTGCATTTGGTAATAGCAGAACCTTTTCCTTTTTTATTATGGCACACATACATTGCCCACCGTGACTTTTCCTCCTTTATTATGGCACAAATAAATTGCCCACTGTGACTTTTCCTCTTTTATTATGGCACAAATAAATTCCCCACTGTGACTTTTCCTCTTTTATTATGGCACAAGTAAATTGCCCACTGTGACTTTACCTCTTTTATTATGGCACAAGTAAGTTGCCCACTGTGACTTGCCCTCTTTTATTATGGCACACATAAATTGCCCACTGTGACTTTTCCTCTTTTACTATGGCACAAATAAATTGTTCACTGTGACTTTTTCTCTTTTATTATGGCACAAATGCCATGCCCACTGTGACGTTCCACTTTTATTATGGCACAAATACCAATCACACTGTGACTTTTCCTCTTTTATCAATTCACAAATAAATTGCCCACTGTGATTTTTCCTATTTTACTATGGCAAAATAAATTGCCCACTTTGACTTTTCTTATTTTACTATGGCAAAATAAATTGCCCACTGTGACTTTTCCTCTTTTACTATGGCACAAATAAATTGCCCACTGTGACTTTTCCTCTTTTACTATGGCACAAATAAATTGCCCACTGTGATGACATTATGTAAATTAGACTTTATACACTGCTGTCTGTGCAGTTAGTTTCACGATTCATCACATTTCGCAGAACAAATTTGAATTTTCTTCTTCTTTTATCGACTGGAAAAATGCACGTGGCTACTTAAGGCTTCTAGTTTTAGCACGCATTTCAAGATCAATACAGAACTAAACATCTTTCAAACTTAATTGATTTTAGAAGGAATATAGACTGCTTTTAAATAGAAGTTGTAACGAAAATACATCTAATAAAACTATAAATATTTTCTTTAAATGAAAGTTTCATTTTCACAGACAAAAATAGTCCGATTTGTTGGTGCATTCAGTGGGAGTGGGGTGGAGCAGGGGATATCAGTATTTTGAAAATAATTATCTGGTGGGTGATGCCAAATATCTTGAATACGCTGATATTTACGTGATCATTTCCGCTGTACAATATTTTGTGGTGTAAGATCAGCTGATCTTTAATTTCCTACAATGTTTTGGATAACTGGTACACTTTATTTATTTTACTTCGTTAGGCTTACTTTCTAGGCGGACAGTGGCTACCTGTATGAAAAGGATTTTATATTGACAGTAGCTACCTGTGTCAAAATGTTTTTATGTTGACAGTGGTTACCTGTGTCAAAAGGTTTTGATGTAGACAGTGGCTACATGTGTCGAAAGGTTTTCATGTTGACAGTGGCTACATGTGTCGAAAGGTTTTCATGTAGACAGTGGCTGCCTGTGTCGAAAGTTTTCATGTTGACAGTGGATACCTGTGTCAAAAGGTTTTCATGTAGACAGTGGCTACCTGTGTCAAAAGGTTTTCATGTTGACAGTGGCTACATGTGTCGAAAGGTTTTCATGTAGACAGTGGCTACCTGTGTCAAAAGGTTTTCATGTTGACAGTGGCTACATGTGTCGAAAGGTTTTCATGTTGACAGTGGCTACATGTGTCGAAAGGTTTTCATGTAGACAGTGGCTACCTGTGTCAAAAGGTTTTCATGTTGACAGATGATACCTGTGTCAAAAGGTTTTCATGTTGACAGATGATACCTGTGTCAAAAGACTTTCATATTGACAGCGGACACCTGTGTCAAAAGATTTTAATCTTACCTGTGTCAAAATATATTATGATGAGGAAATGGAGAATTAGGTAATTTATGTCAAAGGGGTTTGTGTCGACAGTGGCCACATAGGTTTAGATGGTTTTATAGTGATATACACTACGACTTTCACAATTTCTTTAATAACGTCACATGCAACCTATGCCATTTTGTATAATTACAGTGGCTATCTATTTTAAAAGGTATTTATAGTGACAATGGCTACCTACGTCACAATGTGTTTTTATTGACAGTAGCTACCTGTTTCCTATATAGTGAAAGTGACTACGTACGTCACAAGGTGTTTATAGAGACATTGCTGGAGCTTGATTCGAAGAGTTGGCACCGCTCAGCAACCATCAGTTGCTCACCCTGTTGTCAAACCAAATAATGCAGCTAGCAACTTATTACAAGTGGCAAGAGCACACATGGAGAAAGAGCACAGATATCAAGTACGAGATGAGTGGCGACAATACTGCCGTCGGAAGTCAGATGAACCAAATCAAAATACTCCAAAGGCATATTCTAACAACAGAACTTGAAATGGTGCTATGTAGCATCACACTAGGCAAAGCAGCAGGATATGACAACATCCTGTCTGAGTTCTTGAAACATCTTGGCCCGAAGGCAAGGAATGGGTCGCCGCTTTTTACACCCGGTTTGTTAGGGAAATGTACATGCCGATTATTGCGATCCCAAAGCCAGGCAACGATCCCCACACTGCGACGAGTTATTGGCTGATCTCCTGGCTTTCAGTCTCTTTTAAGGCAACAGAGTGCATGAGCCCAGTCTATAGTACATTATAACTCTTGAGCAGGCAGGCTTCGGGTATGACCGTAGGACTTGCGATCAAGTCCTTGACCTGACTACGTTTGTTGAAAACACTTTTCAGAGGAACCTTAAAACAGGAGTTATTATCCTTGATCTAACAATGGCATGTGACACGATCTGGCATGAAGGTCTGATTTTGAAAATTTCCGGAGTATTGCCGCTCTGGATAGTTGAAACTATCGAACTGTTCCTTCGCGACAGGCGCTTCAGAGTGCACATTGGAGAGAGAGAGAGAGACAGACAGACAGAGAGACAGACAGACAGACAGAGACAGACACAGAGAGAGAGCTGCAGCTCGTGGAGACATGAGACTAACGGAATCCCACAATGGTCTGTTCTCTCGCCAAGTTTGTTCCATGTCTATATCAATTACTTACATGTAACACAGTCGCGCAAGTTTATGTATGCAGATGATGTTTCTCTGTTTCTCTTGGGCCCAAAGTCGCTTATTTACTAAGTTTGATGATGTACCGAACAAGGACATGGATGATATAACGGACTTTTCAAGAAACTGCGTCTACATCCAAGCGCAACAAAGACAACCTCTAGCATCTTCCACCTTAACAATGCAAATGCTAAACGTGAGCTTTGCATCCTCCTCAGTGGACAGCAAATAAATCAAGACCCGACACCAGCATACCTTGGAGTGACTCTGGATAGATCACTGACATTCTACAACCACCTGAAGAAAACTGCAGAAAAACTTAACACTCGAAACAACCCACTCCGCAAATTGGCTAGCTCAGCTTAGGGCGCTGGTGCTCAGACACACTAGTCATTAGTACTGGCCCTCTGTTATTCAACATACGAGTATTGCGCTCTTGTGTGAGCTTATCCCACATCAAATTAATTGATGTCCAAATCAACAAAACAATGCGCATAATCAATGGAACACTACGTATATTCCTTTACCATGGTTGCCGGTACTCAACAACACTCCTCCTCCACATCACATGGAAGCAATCACAAAAGTGTTGGCTAAAGTCTAAGCCAGTGAGAAATTTTCACTGTTCATATACATCACATCACATCCAGCAGTCCGCTGGACTTCCAGACGTCCAATCTGGTTCGGTTCGTTGCCGGAGGATATGAGAGCGCCGGAGGATATGAGAGCTATTTCGGCATAGATTTTCCAATGATCGTAGCTGAGCCATCTGGCTGCCTTCCTGGCTTCAAAGTTTCACGTCATCTGTGGACCTCCGAACCAGCTTCGGACAGGACTGGGTCGTTTTGCAGTCAACCTTATCCGATGGGACCAAGCCACTGACTCTTCCTGTTCCTGTGGAGCTCTACAGACCATGTCACGCATTGTGAGCAACTGCCCAGTGACAAAGTTCCCCAGTGAACTGCAGGCTCTACACCTTAGTGATGATGACGCTAATAAATGGCTGAGCACGCACTGCACACGATAAATAACTATAGTGACAGTGGCTACTTACGTCACAAGGTGTTTATAGTGACAGTGGCTACATATGTAAAATGGCATTTATAGTAACAGTGGCTACCTGTGTCACAATGTATTTATAGTAACAGTTGATACCTATGTCAAATAGTAAATTATGACGAGGAACAGTATAAATCGAGATTTAGGTCATTTGTGTATATTTTCGTGCTAGGAACTATAATGCCAGTTAGTTATTCTAATTTTGTAAGGAAATTATTTTAATGCTGAACTTGTCATTAATGAAGTTAGTATAGGATATGAACTGTTCAATAACTTAAAACGGGTCTCACCAGTATGTGTCAGTAATATCGGTGTATATCAGTATTCATTAGAGTATGACAGTATTCACCTGTGTGTCAATGTTTACTAGTGTATGTCAGTATGCATATATATATACATATTCTTATGTTACTTGTTTAGGCTCTAACGAAAGAGTGAAAACAAGAAAACAACAAACTTTGACAAATTTAACAAATAATTTATTTCCATGGAAAATCACTGCAAAAATGAAGCAATAAGAACTTACGGTTTTTAAGAATCAAATCCAAAAATAATCCAAAAGTAATCCACAAATTAAATTTTAGAAGTCTTAGCAATGAAATCTTGTAATGAATTCAAGTTCGAGTCCCGACGAAAAATCAAATATGAAACGCGATGACGTATGCTGTAGCTTTTATTGTACAGATGTGTCTACAGTTCATTTTTTAATCCACAAACAATATTCTGGTGTTTGAAGTTCCGAATACATTTTAAATAATGTCTTTTTCCAAGAATTATCTATGAGCACTCAAGTATTTCCAGGAAAAAGAATTAATCTTTTAGAAATCCAAATAATTTGAATAAAAATTAAAATATAACTCCACACTGGTCATAAACACACTATTTCCAGTGTAAAAGCCGAACTGAGAAAAATCTCCATAAACAAATGTTTTACATTAACTTGAGACGCAAAACATATTCCCCGATCATTGTCACCTGATCATATTCTATAATGATTTAGAAGGTATCTACAAGTCTAATGGCACGTAGTCCAGTACAATTTCGCTTTCACCATTATCATTCACACATAAAAAATAAATTAAAAAAGTTGTTTACTTGATTTTCAATCAATCCAGGAACTAGATCAAAATATAAACTGTTTCTATTAATAGGCGTCCACGAAAAGTCAGGTCAAAATGAATTATCTGGAAAATATAAAATTACTAGTAAACAAAATTACAATACTTTGACATGTAATTAAAATAAAAAGATTTTAAAACTTACAAACAATTAAATTAAATCAAATATACGTAACTATATATATATATATATATATATATATATATATATATATATATATATATATATATATATATATATATATATATATATATATATATATATATATATATATATATATATATATATATATACACCTATGCAATTTTACGTTCTTTAGTATTTTAAAATAGACCCTGTGCACATACGTCTAATCTTACTACTAATAATCACCACAATTTGCAGTAACGAAATTACACAAATTTGACAAAATCAGGTACCAGGAGTAAGAAAAGTATAGATATACATAACAAATTAATCATGCACAAAATATATATTTTACGTGTGTGTGTGTGTGTGTGTGCGTGAAAGAAATCCAAAATAAGGCTGCCCAATTAAAGGAATAAAACTGGTCTCTAATATAATTTCAGGACATAACAGACCATTTATGAGAACACAATGCTGCCAATTCGCAATAGCGAGGTAATTATTTTTAAAAGATTGAAAATGAGGCTAAAAAAGAATGAAGTAATTATTGATTATCTCTTTAAGCTTTAATAGCGTCATTATTTTAGAACAACAGTATTTAAGATATAAGTATATTTTTGGTGATAAAATCGAGCACTGTTCGGACATTGTAAATTTACTAAAGTGACTGTAATTTACATACTTAGGTGTCATGCATGAAAATGACTCGAAAACACATCTATTTTCCGTGTTTGGATCAAAATGATTGAATAGGAATGACACGTGTCATAAACTGTCTTCAAGTGTATCATCCATTTTTAATGATACAGTTCCGTTCACATAAAAGTAATTAGCATTTACTGGTGTTCTGCAAACACATGGACAATCTACTCTTTTATTCTGATGAAAATTTTCAACCTAATTTATTGGATTTCACGGTAGTGCAATACTTCCATTAAAAAAAAAATCACTTCTCAGATATAAAGCTAAATGGCTGTAACTGTTTGATAAATGGAAATTTGGCAATTCCCTTGCGAAACAGCGTGCGAACAAAAGAAGAAATAATGATCACTTGAAAATATGCCTGAGATAATTTTTGTCATGAATATAAAATATCAATTATAATTACAACATACTCAAAAGTATGATTTTGAGCTATGCTCCAACCCAATAAATAATTTACCAATTTCCGACTTTGAGCGTGTCTGTGTTCTTTATACATGTTATCTCTATCAAAATGTCTGCTTTGGACAGTACATGTTTTGGGAATAGTTTTATAAATTATATGCGCTCAATGTGATTTGACTAAGGCTATGCGCTCTAAGCGCCCTGACTAAGGGTTCGAGGGACAGTTGTTATGCCAAATTTAATGCTGCGTTCATCTACCTAATGCAAATATTCATACAAAATAAGTTAAACAAGAGAGATCAGAAAAGGTTTATATTTTGTAATATCTATAACAAAGCATAGGAAAATTATTCCATTGGAATGAGAAATTCAATGGCAGTTCACAGCAAAATAAGTAAATGCCTGCATTTTTGAAGTTCGAAGGTCGTTTTTGTCACAAAGTCATGTCCAAAGTGAAAATGCGAGCCCGTTTACTGTGCAATAATTTTTAAAAACATTGTGAACTAAACTTATTGATGTAATTCAGAATAGTTGCCTTCCATGCCGTTTTGGAGATGTTCTGCTGACCGTGAACCCACAGGGCTATTGCCATGGGTGGCTAGCACTTCTTCCGAGACAGTTGTTGGTATTTCACTGTCTACAAACTACTGCGAAATAACTATGGGAGTTGTTCATGACTCATACTTATTTCACGAAAAACGCAAGCCGGAAACTTCTCATTCACAAATATACTCTTATCTTTCATAATTAAACAATAATAGCTGACAAAGTCACACCATAGCCTTAAGTTATGAAATTTGACAAGGCCAATCCACGAAATTATCCCTTGCCACAAAGTTAAACTATCAAAATCTGCTATCCACTTAACGCGTATGAATTGGGTAATGATTGCATACTGTATCTAGCTACAAATCACGTAATCAGCCAGGAAATTTATCTCCCTTGGACTACAAGATACATAGCGTGCACTTCGACTAGGTCACGCAGACATGGCAATCTTGTAATAGTAATAATTCCGCCGATTGCAGTTTAGAGGGGTGAGTAGATAAGACCTTTCAAAACAGATACGAATTTGACCCAATTATGAAACTAGTAGGTGAGATATTCAGTTTTGGTGGCTATCAAAGATTGATTGAGATGAGGTAAATGGATTTTCGAAAGTTGATTTTCCAAGTTTATGTCTAGAAGCCAGCGCAAACCATTGTTTATATTGAAAAATTATTAAACTATAAAATCATAAGGAATATTTTCATAAAAAGTGAATATACAGTACCTTAGACGTATGTAAATCAACACTTAGGTAGAACATGGTGTTTTTTTTTTGTTGTTTGTTTTTTTGTAAATTGGGACGGGTGAGACGTTTAGAGAGTTGGACAATTCAGCTATACTGTAATTAAAGAATATGACCTGTAAATTATGTTGGCGGGGCTCCTCAGGTTCTCGACCGTTCCAGAAGGTGTAGTTTTCCTCTCTGAGGGAGCCGCTGAAGGCGAGCCTGGTTTCCTGGAAGGCAGCTATGCTAACAGTTAGTCCGGTGAGCTCTCTGTCGATGATGGCCGTCTTCCTGGTGTCGTTCAGAGATGCCTGTGCACATGGTGCGTACGTTCCAGCTTGCGAATCGAAGAGCTGGAGTCTTCTTTGTTGATTTCTTGTTTCTTTTGTCTGTGCTTGTCATGCTGAGCAATTTACTGAGCTCCAGGAACCCACTGGAGCAGGCAGATGTTGTTGGTCCAACACCTTATTAACCAGGGGCTGCCCGGCTTGAGGCGGGCGGTAGTGGGTCAGTGGGACGCGATCATCCCTCCCACCGTCAAAGCTGATCCGTGGCGCCACTTCCCTACGCCAATCGGGTGGGACTTATAACCCGTAGACTACCAGCTTCCGTGTTGTTTCCTCACTCAGGAGCGAGGTTGGAGTGGCCTCTCCAGGGCTCAAGCCTAGGCGTGGTGTATGGACATCATGGGCTGCCCAGACGTCAGGACCCCCCTCTCATCCTTGCTGGTGGGGTCCAAAAGAATGCTGAGCATGTTATTTGGCACCAGTACGGATGCAGAAGCTGCCGGAAGGAAGTCGTATTTGACAGCCAGCCGCCTTAGGAGCTCCACTCTGTCTGGGTTTACTCCCGTAGCCTTTCCTTCTCCAGAAGATAGCCATAAGGCAACGGAGCCATCATCCAATGGCTGTGACTTGGTGGGTTTGGCATCAGAGTTTCCTTCTCCTATATGAACTGCCTGAGACGGCTAACGAGCTCCATCTGCCATGGTTTGGAGTCAGAATTTTTCTTCTCTTAGACTGGCTGCCTGCCAAGGCTAACGAGTCCAGTCTGCCCACCCAGTTATACCTCGTGGAACTCGTTCTCTCTACACAGCAGGCTCTGTAAAAACAAGGGGCCCCGCATGAAGATGCTGCTGTGAACACAGTAGTGTAGGAGAGAACATATGCAAGTAACATACAGTGGTCCTGCGGCAATCAATATACCTGGAAAGGAGAGGCTATGAGAGACGCTACACTTTCCTTTGGCGAGCGGGATGTCTAGCCCAGATCTCGCACACACCCCAGAAGAAAATCGTAAAGTTTTGGCATTCTTTGTCTTTAAAATTCGTCCATATCTAAAGATGGTTAAAGGTTGAATGAATAGGAAATTTATGACACCTACATTATTGAAAGGTTTCACTCTGAACACGAATAGCATTAAAAAATCAAGGGTACTGTGTAAAACCGTAATTTCTCGAGCGACAGATCTCCTATCCATTATATGCTTTTCTAAAGAGCCATGCGTTAGAACATACTGTTTTACATGATTTCGACCCATTTAGTATAAAATGTAATGTATTAATTTACTGTATTTTACTGTATTGCATTGTTTTATTACGTGTATTGTATTGTATTGTTTTTTAAGTGTACTGTATTGAGTTACAGTATTGTACTGTGTTGTTTTATTAAGTATTGTATTTGAGTTACTGTATTGTACTGTACTGTTTATTAAGTGCACTGTATTGAGTTACAGTATTGTACTGTGTTGTTTTACTGAGTGTATTGTATTTGAGTTACTGTATTGTACTGTATTGTTTTACTGAGTGTATTGTATTTGAGTTACTGTATTGTACTGTATTGTTTTATTAAGCGTACTGCATTGTATTGTTTTTATTAAGGATACTGTACTGAGTTACTGTATTGTACTGTATTGTTTTATTGAGTATACTGTATTGAGTTACTGTATTGTACTGTGTTGTTTTATTGAGTGTATTATATCTGAGTTATGTATTGTACTGTATTGTTTTATTGTGTACTGCACTGTATTGTTTTGAGTGTACTATATTGAGTTACTGTATTGTACTTTATTGTTTTATTGAGTGTATTGTATTTGAATTACTGTATTGTACTGTATTGTTTATTGAGTTACTGTATTGAGTTGCTGTATTGTACCATGTTGTTTTACTAAGTGTATTGTATCTGAGTTACTATATTGTACTGTATTGTTTTAGTGAGTGTACTGTATTGAGTATAAAGTGGATAGAGATGAGAAACTTGTACCACGTTCACAAAAGGGACGAGTTCTTGGGGAAAAAATTACTTGAGCTCTGTACTGCAGCTCCTACCTACCTACATACCTACCTACTACATATGTACCTTCCTACCTGCGTGCATACGTACGTACGTTCGTACATACATACATACATACATACATACATACATACATACATATATACATGCATACATACATACATACATACATACATACATACATACATACATACTTCTATTCATCTATAAAAGCATCTACCTATACATCAGATGTATTAATCAAGATGCATCTTGATCAAAAAATAATTAAGGAATCAAGAGACTAATTCTCTCTCTCACTTTATTCTCTCTCTCTCTCTCTCTCTCTCTCTCTCTGCATTGTTTCTTAGTTATTTGTTTACATTTTTTATGCTGTAGATGACTGTATTTTGGACTTGACCTTTTCCAGAAGAAATTTCATTTTCTAATTGACCTGAATCATTGAGTTTTTCAATTCTGTAAAAATGAATACGTAGCTAATTTTTCTCTTTGAATATTGGTCAATTATTGGGATTATTATCTTTGCCTGAGTCAAGGACATTGTGTCTACCATGTTCTTTATTATAATTTTAGTAATAGACGTCTAATTATAACTACAGTTGTATCTTATGAACATTTGGAAGCTTCCATAATGCAATTTTCCATCAGGTAATAGGTTGCAAAAGTCTTTTTACTGGAAATATTATTTATTCATATTATAAGATCTTGAGGTAGACTTATTGCTGCGTCCGGTATTTCATTTGGGCTGTAATTTATTTATTCAAATTGCTTAAATCAAGTTATTGGTCTCTGGAAATACAAAGTACTCAAAAATAACATTCTTGGAAATAGAGATTTGGTTTGATAGTGAAATTTCAAATTAGGATATATTCTTGGATTGTATTATTGTGATGCAAGAAAAGACTATCGGTACATCACTACGATACGAGCCACCACAGGCACATCAACACTTCCAGCGTTGGATTTATTTTCCAATATCACTTAAGTCTTTTTCAGAACTTTATTCGTTAGGACTATTGCTGGAAATTCTAGATTTATATTCGTCATTCCGTAAGTTCTCTTTACATTTTCACTTTGTATTATATATACCGAGTAAAATTGAATGAAACACCCACCATATATATATATATATATATATATATATATATATATATATATATATATATATATATATATATATATATATATATATATATATATATATATATATATATATATATATATATATATATATATATTCAAGGTGAAAAATGTAAAGAATATAAATCTATAATTATATATATACACGAATGACTATATTCGGTTTTGTTTCAGCTTATTTTCAAAAGACTTTTGCTTTGAGAAAAGATATGGAATATTTAAATGATATGTAATGCTTTTCTTTTGATGAATCATATTATAACCCTGAGATGTCAATAACCTATTATTATTATTGTCGAATTCCAAGTCAGATCATTTTCATTCACGCTGATAATATTGACTACAGTTTGAAATATTTTAATAAAATAGCTTTTGTGCACATTTTAATTATGGTGGAAAAGAAAATATGTAAAAATATAAAATTAAACTTGCCTATTCAGTCAGGTACTGTTGTTCTTCTTTAGTCAATATGGTCACAAATTTTAATCGGTATTGTACATCGGAATAGTGTAATCTTTTTACACTTTCTTTACCTTAAGGTTTTGGGGACCCCGAGTGGCAGAGTGGTCTAAAGCGCTCTCCGTTAAGGATCACTGCCATCTCACCTCTGTCTGCGTGGATTCGAGTCTAGGATTCAGCCAATGTGGGTATGTGAGAAAGCTTGCCAGTAGCTACTCGTGGGTCGGTGGTTCTTCTCGGGGTTTTCCCCGGTTCTTCCTCCACCATTAATACTGGCAGCCATGCATAGCCTATCGTGTGCTGAAAAATGGCGTTAAACCCCACAACAACAACAACCTTAAGGTTTTGTATTAAATATCGTGTTTGATACCATTTTCAGACATTGGAACTACTGTGGCAAATAAATTGAGAATTTATGAAGCAGTTTAATTTCTTGTTTACAGCTAACCAGTGTAGAGGATACTACAACACCAAAGTAAAGATCTGACATCTTTTAAGAAACAGCCTAGAGATATTTACTAAACCAGCTCAATGGACTCGGGCTTTTTGGTACGATTGTACTTGATATTTACAGGAGTGGTAGTGCTAGATATTCAGATTGAGCTGTTTCAAATGTTAGTCACCAACGCAGTCAAGACCAAATATTATTTTACAAAAATAGGTTTTCATTAGTGAAGCTCTGCCATTATGCTAATTGAAATCCTATTAAAATGAAAGCTGATAATATACTATAATTTGGGTACTTATAAATATATAGTCAAATCTGATTGATTTAAGCAAATGGTGGAGCTCTATATGCGAACTTTCTGTACCACGATTAGTATCGCAGTTGATATGTTTTCAACTGAGTACAGTAAACACAAAATGACAATATAAAGGTGAAGTTTCATCAATAATTGTACAGTGTGTTTGCAAGCAAGTGCGCATGTTCTAGGCGTATCGCCTGGGATAAAATATCGAAACGTTTGTGCTTGGGGTTATGACAGTCGTAAAACTGTTCTATATAAACGAGAACGACATTAATTTCTTTAAATACTGCTAAATAACATTAAACAGGTCAAATGTGCTCCGAGATCACATTACATGCATAGGGTCTACCATTAGGAAAGGGTTAAAATTTGCACACAAACAATATGCGTGTCAAAGATGAGATTAATCTGCATCGTGACGCTAACGAACACTATCTGCATTACGTTCACTATATGTACACTGTATGCTCAGCAGGAAGTCTCATGCACAAATAAAGAGGCATGTCTACATAAAATATGACAAATTGCGTTTGCGGTCTACGCAAAATTATCGCATAACAGTCACTGCGTGTATGCAATACGCTCACAATAAGTCACTTGCAAAAGGCGCCAGAAACAATTCATAATTAGCGGAGAACGAAGGATGATTATAAAGTACTGACAAAATCAGATCGCTGAGTGTAGATAAAGAGATGTTATACAATGGTGGCTTCCCCTTAGGGGTGGTAAGTAATACACTTACGAATCAACTAATGCCACTGGCAGAATCTATAGATAAAACGAGGTTGATATTTGCAAAAAAAACCGAGATAATGCTGATCTCTTCCCCCCCCTCTCTCTCTCTCACACACACACACACACACACACACAGAATGGTCGGACCTAAAATAAGCTAATCCATCCTCTCATTGTCACATTAGTTACTGTATACCCTTTAAAAGACAACTGATTCAACAACCACAACATAACCCGTTATGGGAATACTTTTCATAATATTGACTGCTTATTTGGCCAAATTACCATGGTAATCAGTATGACATTAATTGGAACTTTTGAAAGAAAATGCCAAAGAATATATTTGAAAATACGAATTGATGGGTCAGAAATCTTTACATGACCATGAAAGAAACATCTGAACATGCTTACCTTTTGCAAGAAAATGTAAAGAAAATAGGCAAAATGGATATTTGCTATAATTTTCAAAATTTACTTTCAAATAGTTCGATTTACATATTCACAGAGAAGCACACACGCCTCTGGAAACTTTATTGAAATATCTACAATCAGAAAGAAACAGCTTGTTTCATCACCTACGTATCCTCATCAGCATCTCATAACAGTTCTGTAACAGCGTGGTACTGGACACTGATAATACTTTATCAAGAAATCCTCCAAAAATGTACACTACCCCAATGAGGCTACATGCAGTTATCAGCATCTCATAACAGTTCTGTAATAGCGTGGTACTGGACACTGATAATACTTTATCAAGAAATCCTCCAAAAATGTACACTACCCCAATGAGGCTACATGCAGTTATCAGCATCTCATAACAGTTCTGTAATAGCGTGGTACTGGACACTGATAATACTTTATCAAGAAAGCCTCCAAAAATGTACACTACCCCAATGAGGCTACATGCAGTTATCAGCATCTCATAACAGTTCTGTAATAGCGTGGTACTGGACACTGATAATACTTTATCAAGAAAGCCTCCAAAAATGTACACTACCCCAATGAGGCTACATGCAGTTATCAGCATCTCATAACAGTTCTGTAATAGCGTGGTACTGGACACTGATAATACTTTATCAAGAAATCCTCCAAAAATGTACACTACCCCAATGAGGTTACATGCAGTTATCAGCATCGCATAACAGTTCTGTAATAGCGTGGTACTGGACACTGATAATACTTTATCAAGAAATCCTCCAAAAATGTACACTACCCCAATGAGGCTACATGCAGTTATCAGCATCTCATAACAGTTCTGTAATAGCGTGGTACTGGACACTGATAATACTTTACTAAGAAATCCTCCAAAAATGTACACTACTTCAATGAGGCTACATGCAGTTAAAATCAAATTTAGTCCTTTAGATTTCTAAGTAACAACTGAAAGATCATCTCCAAGGCATGAGTACTTCCAAATCGAAGCTATTGGATAACAAGGACTCAGAGGCATGGACTTGATGGCATCAATCGAAAAAAGGTTCAGCACTTGCGGATTGTGTTGATCTTAGTTAAATCTGTTGTGATTAAGACACTGTTTCAAATTGACTACAGTGGCCTTGTACAGGCTGCATTTCGTATCAGTAGAGGCCACACTGCAGAACGGGATAGTCGAGACCATATTATTGATTGATGATTTTACATGGTCCTTATAGATTTTCTTGTATGCTTGTAAGTACATACACCGAAAATTAGTGTCAACAACTGTCAAGCGAGCGTTTTGCGCTGCTGAAATCGCAAAGAAATGCGACACTGGGTATCATCACATACTGAGCAAACAACTTGGATGCAACACATGATCCTTTTGAAATTGTGTATAGTAGAAAGTCACTATAGGACACACGGTACTAATGGTATGGAAAAATGGGAACCAGCCTGGAAATGAGTGAACCTAAAACAGAGTATATATGGGTTAGGCTGACCATGATTGGTTAATAATGTAAGTTATGTTGTAGGAAATGAACCTTTAGAGAGCTTATCCTAGTTGTAAGTGGAAAAAATAGAGACATTGTTTTATTGATGGAATTTCAGACTTTTAACAGTCTTGAGTTTGGAACACGCGTTACTAAAATTAGAACCTGACTCTTTGGTGCGGAATTGAAAACACATGTTTCAAACACATGCAGGTCCAGAAAATGCTGCGGTTCATATCCTTTCCTCTACACAGAAGCTGACATCCAGGTTTCATCTATACTGATAAATATAGGTTTGATCATGATCACTCAAAAATTTAAGTTACTGAATTTTGAATATCATGGGGTTTGCACAGTTTTACTATGTGAACTGAATTAGTACCGTGAGTCCTTTAACCTCCAATGAGCATATGTCACCAAGTCTCTCTTCTGATTATAGGTAGTTGATCAAAAACATTCAGGCGGTTTTACTTCTGTATAGACTACACTCCAGCAATCATTCAGAGGCCTACAACTTTCGGCAAATGTGGTTTTGGTTTACTTGGAACGGATGGGCATATATTAAATCCTGTCAACACATATCACACAATGGAACAGGCGGTTACCGGGAACCATAAAAGTCAAAGTTTTTTTTTACTCTTTTCATTCTTAAAAAAGAGAGTATTTACTTGCAACTGATTACCCTTGATATCACAGGTGAGAATGTCAAGACATTCAGATAGATGCATTAGAAAACACGCGCAAAATACTACTCGAAACTAAGCGGTCATGAAATAATCAGAATTATCGTTAAATATCAGCATTAAAATTCTTTTGAACATAAATAAATTCCGAACTAGAAGATCAAACGTGTTACTGGCATCATTGCTTCTGAGAAAGAAAAGCAGAAACTTTGCGCCGACTTCAAGACAATGAACAACAGCAGCTAACGAACATTATGCCGATCCTGGTTGTGACAATCAGTATTTTTAATTAGGTAACGAGATCCAGTGCCTAGGGTGAACGAGCAGGCACATACGGTAGAGATTCAGAAGTTCCTTTCGGACTGGGCATCGTATTTGAACACAAGCTGACAAATATGCCTCTATCCTTTTCTCACGATGAATCCATGAGGAAGGCAACAAGTCTGAAGTAGCGAATATATTGCAGTTTTATTAACTATTATGAGCTAACATATGGATGCCACCCACAAATGATCCTGTAAGAGCAACAACATATATCATTGATGAAATCACTTTTCTCTTGTCACATAATAAGGCTTTTGATGACTGCAGATCTTGTACTAAAGCGACTGGTATCAAGTGTTGTGTATAAAAATAAAATATTTTTTCTTAAGTAATGGTTGTTTAAGCCATAGTGGACTAAAATTACGTGTTGCAGGCGATGTTGCAGGTGGTATTGGACTTAGGTTTCTCTAGGAACATGAACTATGCCATATTTCAAACGTTTTCTAACACCCTATGAGAATCACTTGGTTGGACTAACTGTCCAGACTCATGTGGCCTGTGGATTGTCGTTGGAAACGACGATAAACTTCAAGCAAATATAGCTACCAAGGACCAAGCACCTATACAGGTCTGAATTCTAATAGAGGTATATTGTACGGACCGCAGCTGTTGTGGTAAACGTGTTAGTGTGTACCAACCGTTATACCAAGTATTTAATAATGTGCGTATCAAGATGACTAATTCCAAAACACGACAACAGCAATGATGTGGACACCAGTTCTGATGAGTGATGTATCCAATAGGTCTAAAGAATGAAGCTTTGAATCGTCGAAAATAAAGTTGCAGTGCTTACATGGGCAAGTTCAAGTTGCGTTTGAAGAAAATTTGTTCACCCTATGTAAGAATTATCTTGCCATGAAGTGGTTCGTATAGGTTTAGACAGAGAATTAAGTTAGATATAAATTTAGGCAATGTCTAAAAATTATCCCTCACTCTAGTTTGGCTATACAATTAAGACCAAAATATGTTACACCTATGGCGTTCGCAGAAGATGATGAAAAGCGTATTTCAAATTAACAAAGTTATGATATAACTATGCGAAGAAATAACTGATGATAATGTTCGAAACCATGATCAGTTAATAGTCAATTACAGAAGTCTAATGAAATCTGAATTATTTATACTTTAATCAATTAATGTTTTCATAACTCGTTTTGTTGATACGTTTAATGACGCTGATATATCGCCCAAGTAAAAGAAGTAATTATGGTTAACCATTTAGATATATGACAAATTTTAACTAAGTTTAACTTTTTAGATATAGTAAGAGTTTTGATTAAGTTTAAACTATTTCGACATATGAAAAGTTTAATTAAAATTAAACTGTCTCGGTAGTGAACAGATTCAATTCAGTTTAAACTATATTGTGTGTGTGTGATTTGGATTTTTAACGTAGCTTTAAAAAAAATCAGTCAAAACGCTACGATGTCTTCAGTGTGACAATTTATAGTGATGCCTAGCACTGGAGCATCATGTCGCAGACATGTAGCATGATGTCCCACCCAGTCATATTATCCCGACATCAGGCCGACCAGTCCTAACACTAACCTCTTAATGCTGAGCGCCAAGCGAGGCAGCTGTTAGTACCATTTTATAAAATTCCCCATGTTAAATTCCCATTGTGGCTAGGGTGGATATACCCCTTTTTAACATTAGGGTTCTATTGAGGCTAGGGTGTCCCAATACCTTGTCGCTATGTTAAATTGCCCATTCACTCCATGTTTAATTTCCCCATGTTAAATTCCTATTGTCGCCGTATATCGACTCCTTTCACTACTGCTCAGGATGTCAGAAATTATTGTAACTTGGAAACACTTGAAACTCTATGTGATTATCAAGTAAGTCAAGTCATGATACAGCGATGCTATGTGACATGTCTGATGAATGCGTATATGACAAATTGCAAACTGTGCCCTGTTCACTATCATATTACTCACGGATTTGTACATGAGGCAAGTTAAAAAATATCAGGTGGAGATAATTGTTGATAGTCTGTGATACGTTCCTGTTTTTAAATGGACTGGAAGGAGAGGTGACATTTATACGATACGAAGCAGATACGCCAATGCAAATCATGAACAAAGATGGAAACATAAAGTCAGATAGTGAGAACCAAAAGACGAGTTCGCGGTCATTTATTATATTATTAGATGTAAATAATCTTTCATAGACTTTTTAGATCGACAGCTGATGAAAAAATTAGTTGCATAAAAGACAATCTATTGGAAATATCTGGCGATTATGACACTGTTTACATTACAGAAGTGGATTGATGGATTCCATTCAACTACCCACTGGCACCAGAGAAATTAGTTCCAAATGAAAATGATTTATCTCTAACTAAACACAGTCACAAAGGTACAAATGTGAGATGAGGTAACGCTATATTGGTTTGGTTGTTAATAAATCAATCGATAGTTATGCAGCCATAAAGAAAAGCAATTCAATTATGGAGTTGTCTGCAAGTGAATGAAACGTGTGCTGCCAGGGTGATGTTAAATCTGCACTGCTGTCATGTAGGAGAAGGACAAAGTGGACATAGACACGCTTGTATCTGAAAATCAAGTGGCATTCGAAACGTTTAATCGGGTACAAATAATGCTCGCATTTTCGTCATGTCATGGACCTGGTCTCAGAATCCTATATGTAATTAAAGACTCGTTTAACCACATATATTTCTCTCTTGAAATGTTGTATTTCCATCTGAACGATCTTCACTTACACAGGGTATGAATCATAAGTTTTAGAAGAATTCTCTCTAAGTGTTTTACTGCTGTAATGTTTTGATCTCCCCTAACCTTTATTCAAACGACACTAAGACACTACCTGGCACAACCAGTGTAATACAGTCTTAGCTTTGGAAATGCTGTGTGTTGGATATTGCTTTGAGTATATGTTATTTAGCTTTGGAACCGCCGTTTGTTGAATATTGCTTTGATTATGTTAATTGATTTTGGCATTGCTATCTGTTGAATATTGTCTTGAGAGCATTTTATTTAGTTTTGGAACTGCTATTTCTTATTTAGCTTTGAAACTGCTATCTGTTATTTAGCTTTGGAACTGCTATTTATTGGATAATGTTTTCAGTATATGCTATTTAGCTTTGAAACTGTTATGTGTTGAATATTACTTTGAGTGTATCTCAGCCTACAATGAGATATTTAACTCCTTACTGTATTTTTCTTCTTTAAAGGAGTTATGCACGTGCAGCATGTTGCCATAGCGATGCTATTTATATCCTCTTGAACGTGTAATACACAAAAGATGTGAATCTTTAATTATGCAGTGAATTAATGCTAGTGCCTTTTTATCAGAAGTTCGGTAGAAGCCACTCGGTTCGCATGTCACGGTTTTTAAGTTTTGACGTATTATTTGGGTGAATCGATTTATCAAGATCGTTCAATGTCAAAAGGAAACATTGCCCCCAATTTATAATGTTACGTGTTCAGTCAAAGGTACTATATAAACATAAATCATACGTTGTATTTATATCATTTTGGTAATAATCTTAACATTTAAGTTGTATTTAGCGTACTCTATTGAATCTGACCGCCTCTTGTAAAATATTCTTATTCAGCAAGTCTGACAGTGTGTTAGTTTTCACTGCTATCTTGTAATTCAAGTCAGTAATTGTTTTACTGAAGTCATCCCTTACCTTGTAAAGCTCTTAATCATTTCGTTGGATTTCTTTACTCAATCTGTTTGCTAATGTTCCGGCTTAAATTTTAACAAATATCATAGTATTCAAGAGATTAATTGACTTATCCGTGCCTCTTTCTAAGGTATTTATGTCAAGATTAATTCTCTGCTCGATTGTCTGATACACTGCTTTAAAATGGTCCACCCAAGACACAGATTACAAAAGATCCAATGATTTGAATGAATCATGATATTCTCTCAATCATTAAATCCATTCGTATGGAGATTTAATGCAATCTCGCTGAAATCCAAAACAAAGTTTCATCCATTAGATGCTTATTGCTGTAGTCTTTTCGATCTGTTCCCTCTTTCATTAACATAAACCTTCGTGATCAATTATGAACATTATTTCGTCACAAGTCTTTGAATACATGGTATTATCTATAATTGTTCTAATCTTGGCCTTGATGAATGTCAAAAAAGAATTTGATACAATTGTAGAAGATCAGACTAAATTGCTTCAAATCTACGCTTTTGTATTTTGGATTAAATTTATCCTCAACACCTAGAGGTATTGCATATTCAGACAACATTTTTCTTGTTTGAAGGTAAATTTGGTACATTTTACTAAATCTGGCATACTTTTGGTTTGTTAACTTTAAGTACAATATCCCAAACCCAGCAGTAGCCATCGACACTGGCAAGTGAAATTTATTTTGCCATAGTTTCATCTGACACTCTCTTCTGCATTTATCTACTTTGATGTTATTAGTGATTTTTAATGCATATAAGTATCACTTTGGTTAAAATGTTTGCAGGTGAATTAATCCTTTATAGTGTAGGAAATTATTGTCTCGTCTTTTATTTTTAATCTGAAATCTACTTTTTTATAAAGTCTAATACTTTAGAATTCTAGTACTCCAATGGTGTCGCTCTGAGCCTAACTTTCTCCGTACTTTTATGATTTACAACAGCGGTATTTTAGCTATATCGGTGTCGAACGATCGTTATTTAAAACCTCTTCCGAAACCAACTTATTCATCATCATTTTGAGGTAAATCTTTGTAAGTTTGAATAGGTGAAATTAGTTAAGGAAACCGGAATTCTTTATGGTGTTTTTATAAAATACAATTTCAAGAAAATTTAACTATCATCTTGAATGAGCCAACATCTGTACCTTTTATTATCTTAAATATTTATGTTTTCAAAATCTCGTAGAATGTCTTGTATTCTTTTACATTGTATCGACTTTTCATCTTTTTGAGATGTAGCTGGAGTCAACATCATATTTTTGAATATTATCTCAAGTCATTCACTCTGATCTCGTTTATTATCTTGCTGGGATATTATCTATTATAGAGTATAATGTACTTAGCATACTTTTCACGTGTACTGTTATGTCGTTTACCTGAGAAGATTTTAGATAGACGTTCTTCTTTCCCTCATGTTTTGTGATCAAAGAAATTCACTGTTTATGTATGCCTTAAAACCGTTTTGATCTGATGCTATGTTTTGCCTATATCTGTCACATTCTATGCAGGTCATGTTTCAAAAACTTTTATCTTTTCATGCTCTTTAATATTTATCCATGTTTTGCGCTTTCCCTGTTTCCCATAGGTGTGTCAATTATTTGAATGATTTCAGTCGGATCCCAGTAGTTATATGGTTTCATCATATCCTTTCCTTTTCACGAATAGATACTTTTATCGTTCATCCTAAATCCGTTGCAGATATCATTTTATGTCGTATGGAGATAACTTTTATGCATAAAACATACGCTGTATATAAACTTCCATGAAAATTTCCAGTTTGTAAACAACCGAATCAACTAAAATTACGTACCTGATTTTAAATACTACCTTACTAAAGCTAGGGTGGAAATCCCTTTGCATTTTGAAATTCTTAATATTCTACCGTTCTTTAATTTAGTGATCCAAATATATGTGTTGTTAATTACAGAATAAGGTCTTAGATAAGTTGTACCACTTGTTTATTTGTGTCAACCAGAGTTTTTTTAAAAAATATTTGTTCAGTTTGTTAATGCCTATTATTATTATATTTGGTAAAAAGTCTACCATATTTTTGGTATAACTTTAAATGAAATGCTTCCTCATTTTTTTGTCCTTAGAGCTCTGTTATACCATCCACTACATATGCCTTTTCCTCTGAAAATGTTTGAATCATTTAGTGGTTTCCTTTTCTAACTCATCCGTCACTGTTTGTTGTAATATTTTCTCCTATTTTTCATCAGACTGCATGTCTTCAGTTTCCGCTGTTGAAAGATTAATGCAAAATAATCACATATGTCATCTCCAATTTTTTCTCAATATATGAGTCTATATTTTGAGCAGAGGTCTATAGGTATCAACATGTACCCGTATCCGTCGTTGTTCATATCCTTGCATATCAAATATCTTCGCTTCGTTCTAGGCTTCTAGGCATCCACTCTTTTTTAAGAAAATCTGTTTTATTTCGTTGGCTTGTGCAATGTTTAGGAAGGTTATTCAATTAACAATTCGTTCAATTCAGTGTCCCGCTAATTTGTTCTCACATTTGTTTGATATTTGCGTAAGCAAACTGGGCTTTACGAATCCTAGTAAAGAGCCTTAATTGCTGTTTGTTCTTTGCAATTTAAAGCGAAATTAAACACCCAGAGAAGAAGTTATACCTCATAAATTGTCTTTAGGCGATATCAACAAGCCAATGCGACAATCGAATACAAACGTGTGTATTTACCTGAAAAGAGAACTCATTTGTTTCTTCCTAATACTGTTTTGTTTAAATTAATCCTGTTTCAAAACTGTTGCTTCTTATTTGATATTTTTTAAGTATTTTTGTACAGAAATTATTTTGGTGTGTTGCGATAGTGTTCATGAAAGTTTTAAATGTTTTCACTATAGTGTTGTCGGATAATACACGAATGGGTTGATTCTAAAATATTTTACAACTCTATAACTATCATTTCTTTTATCACTATTGCACTGAAGCATGCGGTATAGTTTGATAATTGTATGCATCGTGTTATATAAATATTTTCCTAATACCAAAAACGATATCAATCATTTTAAGATAAACAATTATTATTCATAACCTGAGTATAGTTCATCCAGTTTTATATTTGAAACTTGATATCTTCCTGAAAAAGTTCGTTTGTTTTCATTACTGAATGTAAAACATGGACTTTCTGTTTTATTTGCGCTGAAAAAAGACAGATGGTTAGACATATCATGAATAACTCCAAACTACACATATTTTTATGGCGTCTCGCAACATCCAGTGAAGAAGAAAGATAATTTATTGAAAACAAAATATGTTTATGGTCTTTTACCTTGTACAACTACACGGAAATAATCGAAATTTTACAACCGTACATGTAAGCTACGTTTCCTCGGTAGATTAAATGAGCTGGAAACAAAAATGTATAAAGCTTACACAGGTAGTTTTCAGTTTCCAGTTTCGGTAAGACTTTCTTCCATTGAAAATTGGTTTCCATTAACTACTGTGTCAATATTATAAAGCATAGCTATCGATGGCTCATATTTTACGATCGGGCCACATAAATCAAATCTACTTTGCATAACGTATCTATCGACTGCAAACATGCTATTATGATACTATTTTGTTAACACCGATAGACATTTTAAAATTATTAATTAGTATTAACAATCGATTTTTTAATTACATTCATATGGTTTTTCTTGGCGGGAGGGATTGTACTAAACATGGCAGATAGTAATTTTAGAAAAACATTTATATGAAGTTATTTTGTCATTTGAGAACTATTAATCAGTTAGTAAACATTATTAAAAACCGCTAAGAAAACCTCCCAGATTATTGTACACTGACAGTACATTCTCCCAGATCACCCATCAATGTGTCTCCCTCCTTGTCCCCGTGAAACGAAAATCATCATTTTGGAAAATGCATATTTGTTAACAGAGAGCTTTTGTTGTAAACTTCTATTGCAAACATCATTTATTCTTGCATTACCCGGTTATGTCCAAGAGTGAAAATCAATTGTTTCTCTCCGAACAAATGGCCAAGAACATATTGCCCAATCAACGTTTTAAAATATGATGGAATATTTTAGATTTTTTTAGAAAGATTTTTTTATTTTTGTTTTGTGCAATCAGTAAAACTTTTCTTCCTAATAAGAAAGCAAGAAAAATAATCAGCAAACAAACATTTTAATTTTGAAACAGGAGATTTTTTGAAATTCTTGGATCAACCGCGTGTTTCGAGTGATTGATAATGGATAAGGTTTTCCCTTGAGGTGGGTAAGTTTGATTCTAATCTGACAGTACCCTATACGGTTCGAGATTGGTTTTTCTTTGATAAAGGCTCGCAGAGAGTATCTATCACAGGAAGGAGGATGAACTCAATATAAAAATATCTCACCTCTCAGTCTACGAGATGCGAAGAAAGTGATTAACGATACATGACTGAAGAAAGATATGCATTTCATTTTGACAGTCGTACACTATAATTTCAATGATGTACCTGTTGTCTTTGTTTTTTTCAACCTCAAGTGGATATATTGTTTGGAAATGTATCATGATAAACGCAATAATAGCAAAAATGAAAAACGCGCTTTGAATGAATAGTGCATTTTGAAAGTTGAATATCAAATCTATTTATCTATCTATCTATCTATCTACCTACCTACCTACCTACCTACCTACCTACCTACCTATCTCTCTCTCTCTCTCTCTCTCTCTCTCTCTCTCTCTCTCTCTCTCTCTCTCTATATATATATATATATATATATATATATATATATATATATATATATATATATATATATATATATATATGCATGCATGTATCTACGTATGTATGTATCAATCCATCCATCTATCTATTAAAGTATCTTATACTAGGCTGTGAGAAATATTTAGATATTTTTATATGAAATGCTATTTTTGTTATAAGATATATACTGTCGACAAAAATCTAGCGTGAAGCAGTCACTAGGAAACAACAGTTGCTATAGTAACGTAAATGTCTATGTTAAAAATCGATTTTGAAGGATTGATCTCGGCAAGAAAACTTTAAAGCTGCTACATATAGAATTTTTTTTTATATAAAAGAAACGCTCAATTTGCTCAAAGCTTACAGAAAATAGTCCTACATCCGGGCCCTTTAAAGTTGAGGCAGATGCTGGCGATCAGCAAACCAATTTAAGCTGAGGTTAACTTGAAATATGAAATCATATGAACGAATCCAAACCAGCTGAAGGCAAATTAATTAATTATAGTACAGAGGTAAGGATATGCAAATGCTGGCCATCAAAAAAACTAAAATCGTCTTTGACCAATTTGTCCCCACGTACTGCTAAGCAGAATTTGAGTGAGAATCAAGGTATTTTACGTTTGTTACAAATTATGCCGATACGCCATCAGCCATGACTGCTTTTCCAAACCATTTCGTTTAAAAAAGAAACGTTCAACTCAAAAGGACCAAAGTAGTATATGGGGTCACCCTAGCGTCAAGTGGACTTACCATGCAAAAACAGTCGATTCACTCTGGCGTCAAGGGGAATTTAACATGGGAAATTTTAACATGGATGGAACTGTAGAGCGTCAAGGGGAATTGAACATGGAAATTGAACAGGACCGGTACTTTAACGTCAATGGGACTTTAACGTTAAAATATGGGGTTTGCACTTTGTCGTAAATGGAAATTGAACATGGGAATGTCACCTGGATGTCAATGGGAATTGAACTTTGGGTGACGTCATGAGGTTTATAGGGTCAAAACATTTTATAGGGATTTTAATGTATTTGTAAGGACAAAGGGTAGATAGGGACAAACATACAAATACACATTTAAACACACAGAAAAGACGACAGAAATGTTCTAAAACAAACCTCACAGAGAGAATAATGGCTCAAAAAAGAAAAGTCTATTGTATGGGTTCAAAACATTTATTCAAGTATATACATGGGCTCTCTGGCCTGTGCTTTGGTCTAAGCACTATTCATTAATACATAAACATTTCTACATTAAACAAACCTATTTACTAGTTATTTAGTTCTTGGCTCTAGTAAACCTGTTTACATTTAATGTTCATTTATAAGAAAAAGCTAACACAAAACAAGTAACATGCAATCAAATAGGACAAAGTTCATGTTTCTCTCTCTCTACTCGTCCCACACGTTGTTAAAAATCTGTTCAGCTAGCACTTGTGTCCCAGCGTAGATATTTCCCATCACTTAATCCGTTTCATTCATAAATCGGTTGTTATATCCATCGTGCTAGGTACACTTATCAATAAGCAGATCAAGTGCAGTCATCGTCTTCTTCCCATGGAGGTACAATGTATACCATATGAATGGTTACTTTTCCTTCGTTGATGTCAAATTTTCCTCTCATCGACTGCACGTCTTCAATAGCCCTAAAAAGTTTGGACGAAGTTATTTCTGCAGATGTGCTAAATCCGAGACATACAGGTGATTTCAAACTGTCGCGATACATAGATAGGCTCAAACGACCTCGATCTTTGACTTGGCAATGACATTTGAGTTCCTCTAACAGTGAGTCAAGTAGGTCCGTAATGAAACCTGCTACTTCCTCGGCTGAAATGTCAGACGCGAAGTCTCTAAATTTCACCGTGTAGGTGTAAGTTGTCGTTCTAAATTTTCTTGAGGTCACTGTCTGAGTCATTTGGATGCTAAAATACTCCTGTAGGTCTACTGAATCCTTTCCCTTCTTGGACGCACTTTGCTGTGACGGTATGGTAGTGAAAGAGGTCAGTGATGTTTGTTCCTTCTCTTTTTTCATCTGCGTAGAGTGATTCATCTTTCTCGTTGCTTGTCCTCGCAATGAAGTGTCGTTCTTGGAAGTCGTCCCTTTTTATACTGGGTGATATCAGTATGTCCATAAGGTAAAGTTTTGTGGTCTGGAAGTTTCACTAGCTGCACGTAGTTTGTCATGGCGTTAGTACATAAATAACTAAGATGTGTTACTGCATTGGTGATGTGATAGTGAGGCAAAGAATCACACCCGAGTTTCTCGTTGGACTTGAGTCTTACGCTCTATACTTGCTGTTTGAAGGGATTCATTTTTTCTCAATTGGTTTTAGTAGTGACAATGAACTGTTGGTCTTGGACGTTGTCCTTTTTTATATGCTGACCAATATTGATGTGACCGTACGGCAAAGTAAAGTGGTTGGGAAGTCGCACTCGCTTCTGGTACACGATTTGATAGACTTTTTCCAAGGGTCGACTGACGATGTGGTGAGTGGGTAAACGTACAATCTTGTTCGTCTGGTAGGTGGTCACTTTAAAGTTTGCATCCTATCCAGACTGCAATGCTTCTTTCAATACGCCAAAGTTGACCACACGACTGGTACGATAATTCAGAGTCAATCCTTTCACTTTACACTCTGTGTGCACTTCTCCTTGTGGGTCCCGGTATTCGTAGCCGTAATTTTTAGGACCGCCACTCGCGAAACTTAGAATCTTGTCGTCAGGATGTTCGTCTGTCCAGGCTCCTAAACGGTCTCCTTCGATGTTAGGGTGTTGCTGACCCGGTCGATCGATGTAGATGCAACTGTCCGTGTCAAAGTACAGGACGCGATCCCCTAACAGTTCTAAAGCTTCGTACAATTTTAAGCGAGCATGAGCTGTCACGTAAGCCGCAATGATGACATTTCCAAAAGGGTCGTCTTGTACAAAGTCCAGATCTTCTTCGTAATTGACCAAGATTAAATTCTCTCGAACGACGTCCACGTGTTTCATGTATTTGGTTTTGTCGTGAATCATCTGGAAGTAGCGGGAAGGTTCTGTCAAATATTCCGTCTTGGGTAAACACGGTCGTTGTGCCATTTTACCCCACAAGCAATTTAACATCACTTTGGCAAACGATCGCCAGCCTTCGTTTTTCTCGATGTGGTCTAAAGTGATGCCTTCTTGTTCCCGGTATTTCTCTTTGAATTTTATTTGGTCTTCGGGAGTGTGACACCAGGAAGGATAGCCGCTGGCTTCTTGCTTCAGTTTCAAAAAGGCATCCACGTAGTCTGCGAAAATGCCTTTCTGAGTAGGGTCACCCTTGTGATATTGTTGTGTCTTGGGAAAGTGGCAAATTTCGTACACTTCTAACAGTTGGTATCCCATGTCCATAGCTTTGAACAATTCTACGCTGACCCAGGTTCCCGTCAAGGCCCGTTCTTCCTGGGTGTGCTGACAAGGCTGATCTTGGTTGCACGTTTCGGCACAAGTACGGCACAAGGGAAACATCAGTTTGCCTTGACAATGGTGAGGTAAGACGGGATGGTATAGGTTCGTGGGAGGCAAAACTTTGCACTTGATCAAGCCTTCGTATTGTCGAATGTTGACCAGGTCGATGTGTTCCGTCAGCAATCGCGGGTGCCCTGTAGGAAAGTGACAATATTTGCACACGTAGGGATACAGCGAACACACATCCAAGTATTTGATTTCTTCTCCTTTCTCTTCGTCGGCTTGGTACAGCAAACAGGTGGCATTGGTCCTTCCTCCGTACAAACTATCCCTCGGGTTCAGGGGGTCCATCAGCTTGTAACTTTCCACGACACGTTTAAACTCGGGATCGATTTTCAAACGGTGATCGTATTCGTGTTCCCACATTTCCACTACTTGGTATCCTTGCTGTTCTAACTTCAAGCGTCGCTGACAAGTGTCCTGGTACAGGTCTTCCATGGTCCGTTGTAAAAACTGATTTTTAGTGTCACGGTCAGGGTAGCAGACGGGACATCCGTGAAATAAGCAACCGTTAAACTCATACACGATCTTGGGGTTTTTTAAGTCCCAGCCATCGACCGAATACGTTCCGATGGTCCTTTCGCCTCCTCCGTTGCGGGCATGCTGAATCCATTTGCCTTCCTTGTCGCACAAGTAATGTAACCAGCGTAGGGCTTTGACCGAGTATTGACGCTTGACATAGTTGGTCGTTTGAGGACTGATGACAACCACGGTCTTTTGAGGCATGAATCGTTGGCGGTACACTAAGGAACACGCTTTGGCAATGGTGCAAGCTTCTTTCAAAGGATCGACTCCTCCGTGTTCCATGAACAGTTCTCGAAATTTTCCACAGCAACGTCGTAAAATGTCCACGTCGGAACGACAATACTTTAACATTTCTTCCTGAAAGTCGAAGGGGTCAGAGGCATGAGCCTGGTACCAAGCGTAGAAATCTTCTCGTTGTTCGGTACGCATGTTGTCGGGGTCGTAATAGTGAGCCTCAGGCAAATGGGGTAGAACGGCATGTTGATTGGCTTCCGTATTGAAAAAGTGTGGAAAGTACCCTTTAGCCATTTCTGTCATTCCAAACGTTTTAGGCATTCGACTCAAAGGCATGGCCAAGTAACTCATCGAATCTTTAAACTGCACTTGTCCCACTTGCATGAAAATGATTTTGGCTCCGTTCAAAGTGACTTTAGGACGTTCGGTGCCATGTTCCGTATAGTACCTCAAAAGAAACTGTCCATCGTATCCGGAGAAATTGTGAGCCATCACTGTGGCATGGCGATGACAATCTCGGTAACGTGCGATGTCCTCTTTGCTCCATGTCTTGTCGATGGGGTCTAAGACCCATTTGGCAAAATCGTCTAGCGTCTTTGGTCCTCGAAAGATTTTTTCACGCCCTCCAGGAATTTTGCTGCAGTGAGGGCAATAACTGAAGATAGGTTCTTGAATACACTTCTCGCACGCTCAATGAGCCACGCAGAAATTAGGAATGTGAATGCCAGTCTCTTGCATGCATTCGAAATCGAAAAAGATGAAATTGCCTTTCTTCTTGTGACCGTCCTCTTTCTCTGGTTGGGGTTGGTATTTTTGCACGTAACATTGGTGTTCCAAGTCCACGATGTGGTGACAAATGTGACATTTTTTCTTTCCTGAACATACGTGTGCCTTGACACTATTGATACGTATGCCTTGTCCACACGCGGGGACAATCTCAGCAGTTGACAAGCGCATTTCTTCTGTGAACCTTGCGTCTTCAAATGTTGTTGGTAACAGGTAGGGCTGACAAACGTGCGCAGACAAGTTGAACAAGGCACTGGTTCTTCGCTCAGACAGGGTTGAGAGGCCAAACATCCTGAGCATTTCCATCCACAATGTTTGTGTTGCTCTCGATTATTATAACCATAGTCACATTTCTCACAATAATAAACATATCCCAGGAATCCAGTGATACTGGTAATGGTATCGAAATGTTCATCGTGATGATAAAGGTGAATGTATTTTCCGTCCTTAAAATGTTGGCCTCGAAACAACAGGGGCCCGCGCATTTCTTGAGGGTGCACTTTCAAGGTGTAGCGTGGAGCTAGGGCATCTTGCAATTTTTGCATCTCAGGAATGCCACAGGGTGTGTCTTTGGACAGTCCGGCTTGTTGTAACAGGAGTTCTGCTTCATTTCGTTGTTTGGCTCGGTCGGATTGTTGAATAGTTTTCCAGGTTCTTTTCCATTCTACCGTGTCGTTCTTGTTGACATAGGTTCGTCCCACCACGATGGCACGGGCTAAACACATCTGGTCATGAGGGTTGTTAATTCGGACGAGACTTGTTTTGGTGTTGCGAAGGTCGTCCACCAATAAGACCTTTTTGCGTCCTGTCCCTTGAGGAAGAGAGACGTGAGCCATTTTCAGTGTGGCTTTACCATCGGTGATGTCAAACTTGTCATTGGATTGTTGCACCTGTTGTATCTTGTCCATGACTTTGGAAGGGGTCAGTTCTGCGGGTCTGCTAAACTCGATCCAAACAGGGGATTTCAAGCTGTCGTGTTGTATGGATAGTGTCAAGCGATCGTCTTCTTTGGGTTGACATTGTCGCTTGAGTGTGGTGAGCAAAGAATCCCACATCTCGGTGATGAACCCTTCTGCTTTCTCCAACGGTACGTCGGACTTGAAATCTTTAAACTTCACCGTGTAGGTGTAAGCCGTGGTTCTAAATTTTCTAGAGGAGCGCTTTTCCGTCTCTCGAATGTGATAGTACTTTTCAGGGTTGACTGGTGAACTTTGGTTTGGAGTAGACTCTCTCTGTCTGGTCGCAGACGTGGAAGGTGTTGGTTCAGGTTCGCTCATGTCTTCTATTTGAGCGAACACTTCTTTTCGTGTGTGAGGCGATACGTCACTTCGCTGCCTCTTACGTTCTTCTTCTCTCTCACTGAAATCGTGCGATCGTTTCATCTCGATTGCTGATTCAGAAATGATTTAACCAAGTTCATTCTTTCCATATATACCCTCTCTACCTCTCGTTGTGACAATGACTTGGTATATTTCACAAGGCAAGTGAAAGCCAAGCATATAGGAACCCAACGACAGCGTTGCGTCTTAAACACCTCATGCATCTTGACGACCCTTCGATTCAAACCCTACCACGAAAGAAAATAGTTGCAAGAAAAGTAAAACAGACAGTTGGTGTCTTCAAGAGAGCTAGAGACGGCACTGTGTCGCTGGGACACGTACGTACGTACTCCAGAAAACTACGCTACTCGACAACGTGAGTGTGCTTGTCAAAATGTTTGAATAAGATTAAAAATGTTTGTCAGTTTCAAAACGCGAACCAGTACTGTGTCCGTTTAATATTTCATGTGGCAAGAAGAAATGGTACAATACGCAACAAAGGGTTTGTACGTTTACACTCCAATCTGTCTGTACTGCAATGGTAACAGCGCTCTTGCGTTGGCATTATTTTGCCACACTACCTTTTAAATAAAACAATGCATCACTCATCATAAACGATTTCATTGGCCATACTTATTTTCTTACCGCTTTCGCTTCGAATTGACTTCAGTACCTTTTCGCACAGCGACAAGATCGGACGTGTTTTTTTATTCTGCGTCTGGTCGCTACACTACTTGACCTGAATTTACAACCAAACAATGTGTTACACATTGTAATTGACTTCATTGGCTAACCGATATTTTACACTTCTGTCTCTGTTGATGTGAGTGTGCTTGTCAAAATGTTTGAGTAAGATTAAAAATGTTTGTTAGTTTCAAAACGCGAACCAGTACTGTGGCCGTTTAATATTTGATGTGGCAAGAAGAAATGGTACAATACGCAACAAAGGGTTTGTATGTTTACACTCCAATCTGTCTGTACTGCAACGGTAACAGCGCTCTTGCGTTGGCATTATTTTGCCACACTACCTTAAAAAAAAAACCCAATGCATCACTCATCATAAACGATTTCATTGGCTAAACTTATTTTCTTACCGCTTTCGCTTCGAATTGACTTCAGTACCTTTTTGCACAGCGACAAGATCGGACGTGTTATTTTTTTATTCTGCGGCTGGTCGCTACACTACTGTCAACAAGCCCTGAATTTACAACCAAACAATGTGTTACACATTGTAAGTGACTTCATTGGCTAACCGATATTTTACAATTCTGTCTCTATTGGTGTGAGTGTGCTTATCGAAATGTTTGAGTAAGATTAAAAATGTTTGTCAGTTTCAAAACGCGAACCAGTACTGTGGCCGTTTAATATTTGACGTGGCAAGAAGAAATGGTACAATACGCAACAAAGGGTTTGTACGTTTACACTCCAATCTGTCTCCACTGCAATGGTAATAGCACACTTGCGTTGGTATTATTTTGCCACACTACCTTTAATAAAACCCCAATGCATCACTCATCATAAACGATTTCATTGGCTATACTTATTTTCTTACCGCTTTCGCTTCGAATTGACTTCAGTACCTTTTCGCACAGCGACAAGATCGGACGTGTTTTTTTATTCTGCGGCTGGTCGCTACTCTACTTGCCCTGAATTTACAATTAAACAATGTGTTACACATTGTAAGTGACTTCATTGGTCAGTCGATATTTTCCACCGCCTTAGCTTCAAATTGGTTTCACTTGTTATTCGCACCGTGAGATGATCAGACACGTTTTTCTGTACCTGACCATTAGTCACTTCACAAACAATAAAACTAAAACACAAATGATCACGCCATGAGCGGCTCATGGAAATTATGTTAGTCATGTTACGAAATATAGCACGACTTGTTTGGATGTACTTTTCTGTGGTCACTCTTTAATTACATGCGTCTTCAGTTCACTCTTGTGATATTTTTTGTAAAGGGTGTATTTTTTCTATGGATGTGATTGTGTTATGTTCTATATGTTCTTTTATGTTTTCAGTGATTTTACTTTATATCTATATTTTAATTTAGATGTATAGACTATGTAGTCTGAAATAAAGAATTCTCATCTTATCTTATGTAAATGGAATGAGTGTTTCTTTGAAACTTTCATAAGGAAAATGTGCCATAAAAACAAACGTACGTGTCGTCATATTTTTAAAGTAGGAATACATGATCTCGATCTCTCTCTCTCTCTCTCTCTCTCTCTCTCATTGTAGTTTTGATTTATACCCTAATGGAATATGTTCCCGTTTGAAGATACCTCTCCAAAATTGTGATCAGTAGTCACCATAATTACGTGAACTGTTCGTCATGTCATTTTTTTCAAAAGTTTACACTCTAAAAAATTGTAGAACGATTTTTTTTCTTCCATCAGTAAATCTTTGTATGAAATAAAAGCTTGAGCTTGCACAATTCTGGTATCTTAACTTTATCCGGTTTTGGAACTGCAATATGTCACGCAATTTTTTTCTTTTAACGTTAGATTTACAGTTTTTCAGAAAAAAGACAATCACACGGCTTTTTTAAGAATGAAACAAATGACATTGCACTGTATAACCCTGCCTATGGTTAACTCTGAATTCTAAAGTCAAAACATGGGTTCAGGAAAAAATGTAACAATGTTCGTCCTATCCTCAGTGTAAACTGAGAGAATATAGGACGAACATTGTTACAGACAGTTGCATCTACATCGATCGACCGGGTCAGCAACACCCTAACATCGAAGGAGACCGTTTAGGAGCCTGGACAGACGAACATCCTGACGACAAGATTCTAAGTTTCGCGAGTGGCGGTCCTAAAAATTACGGCTACGAATACCGGGACCCACAAGGAGAAGTGCACACAGAGTGTAAAGTGAAAGGATTGACTCTGAATTATCGTACCAGTCGTGTGGTCAACTTTGGCGTATTGAAAGAAGCATTGCAGTCTGGAGAGGATGCAAACTTTAAAGTGACCACCTACCAGCCGAACAAGATTGTACGTTTACCCACTCACCACATCGTCAGTCGACCCTTGGAAAAAGTCTATCAAATCGTGTACCAGAAGCGAGTGCGACTTCCCAACCACTTTACTTTGCCGTACGGTCACATCAATATTGGTCAGCATATAAAAAAGGACAATGTCCAAGACCAACAGTTCATTGTCACTACTAAGACCAATTGAGAAAAAATGAATCCCTTCAAACAGCAAGTATAGAGCGTAAGACTCAAGTCCAACGAGAAACTCGGGTGTGATTCTTTGCCTCACTATCACATCACCAATGCAGTAACACATTTTAGTTATTTATGTACTAACGCCATAACAAACTACGTGCAGCTAGTGAAACTTCCAGACCACAAAACTTTACCTTATGGACATACTGATATCACCCAGTATAAAAAGGGACGACTTCCAAGAACGACACTTCATTGCGAGGACAAGCAACGAGAAAGATGAATCACTCTACGCAGATGAAAAAAGAGAAGGAACAAACATCACTGACCTCTTTCACTACCATACCGTCACAGCAAAGTGCGTCCAAGAAGGGAAAGGATTCAGTAGACCTACAGGAGTATTTTAGCATCCAAATGACTCAGACAGTGACCTCAAGAAAATTTAGAACGACAACTTACACCTACACGGTGAAATTTAGAGACTTCGCGTCTGACATTTCAGCCGAGGAAGTAGCAGGTTTCATTACGGACCTACTTGACTCACTGTTAGAGGAACTCAAATGTCATTGCCAAGTCAAAGATCGAGGTCGTTTGAGCCTATCTATGTATCGCGACAGTTTGAACTCACCTGTATGTCTCGGATTTAGCACATCTGCAGAAATAACTTCGTCCAAACTTTTTAGGGCTATTGAAGACGTGCAGTCGATGAGAGGAAAATTTGACATCAACGAAGGAAAAGTAACCATTCATATGGTATACATTGTACCTCCATGGGAAGAAGACGATGACTGCACTTGATCTGCTTATTGATAAGTGTACCTAGCACGATGGATATAACAACCGATTTATGAATGAAACGGATTAAGTGATGGGAAATATCTACGCTGGGACACAAGTGCTAGCTGAACAGATTTTTAACAACGTGTGAGACGAGTAGAGAGAGAGAAACATGAACTTTGTCCTATTTGATTGCATGTTACTTGTTTTGTGTTAGCTTTTTCTTATAAATGAACATTAAATGTAAACAGGTTTACTAGAGCCAAGAACTAAATAACTAGTAAATAGGTTTGTTTAATGTAGAAATGTTTATGTATTAATGGATAGTGCTTAGACCAAAGCACAGGCCAGAGAGCCCATGTATATACTTGAATAAATGTTTTGAACCCATACAATAGACTTTTCTTTTTTGAGCCATTATTCTCTCTGTGAGGTTTGTTTTAGAACATTTCTGTCGTCTTTTCTGTGTGTTTAAATGTGTATTTGTATGTTTGTCCCTATCTACCCTTTGTCCTTACAAATACATTAAAATCCCTATAAAATGTTTTGACCCTATAAACCTCATGACGTCACCCAAAGTTCAATTCCCATTGACATCCAGGTGACATTCCCATGTTCAATTTCCATTTACGACAAAGTGCAAACCCCATATTTTAACGTTAAAGTCCCATTGACGTTAAAGTACCGGTCCTGTTCAATTTCCATGTTCAATTCCCCTTGACGCTCTACAGTTCCATCCATGTTAAAATTTCCCATGTTAAATTCCCCTTGACGCCAGAGTGAATCGACTGTTTTTGCATGGTAAGTCCACTTGACGCTAGGGTGACCCCATATACTACTGACCAATGTGGGTCTTTTTTCTTCAAACCAGTAACTTCCATTCCCTACCAAATATTTCAGCCGACCTCCACCCCACCAAGCCCGTCTGTCAAAAACCTTCTTTAAAAAACCACTAAACAGAACTTAACAAAGCATGGAAAATATGAAGCAAGCATCCAGATAATCATAACAATAGACAACTGTTTTAACAATTCAAAAACCGTGCGGCAGGTACGTCATTTCAACTTTTTTTTTGGGGGGGGACTTGATGGGGAGGGTGGCAAAACTTGACGGGCTTGTTAATTTTCATATATAGGCAACAGCAATTTTACATTTTACAGCACATGCAAATGGTGTGGGGCATATGTCCCCTGCCCCCACCCCCATGACGTCCCTGCCGTGCAGTAGATTTCGATAAAATTTTACCGAATGCATTATAGTATCAATAACGTTCAAGTTTGCGAAATTACGCTCATTTCATATTCGATATGGCTGCCGTTACTAAATATAGGTCAACCTTTACGTAATATCTCACACCTTGACGGAATACTACCAAATCTTGAATCAAAATCTTTCAGTTTTGTGCGAATGATGTTGATCTTCAAATACCTATGACCGCAGCAACTGAAAAAGAAGAGTCTTTAAACAACACATTTTCATAATATACATGACCGAAATAAGACAACAGTGGACAGAAAGCAACGGTGCATCAAATCATTTACATTTCTTTACTGATGCTGATTCCGCCATTATATATAATATCCATTGCTAAAAGTATAAAAAAAATATCTTAAAGCAACAATGTTTCAAATAGATCCTGGCAAACCTTGACATAGAGCTTCCTTATTTTTGACTACAAGCTAATCTGAGTCGCCTTTATGTACGGTATTATGTATGGTATTATCATTATTATTATTATTATTATTTTAAAATTAATTGTTATCATATTGTTTAGAAAGCATCATACTAATTAAGATCACTTTGGATTTGGCTACAGTGTTGATGTGAGTCAGTGGAGCGATCCCGTGTCCACTTGAATAACTTGTTGATTTAGATCATGTGCAAATAGACAACGCTAAGATAGGTTTGAATGTAACATCGCATGCCACAAAAAAAAAATAAAAGCAAAACAAAATAAAAAATGTTGGGAACAAAATGTGGAGTAAATTAAAATTGAAAATAAACCTAGATAAAACAAATGTCTGGTTTGTACAGGTATTTATACTTTTGAGCCATCCATGCATCTAGTCACACATCCTCACTTACAAGTTTGCTGTTTTTTCTACTTCTTTGCAAAACTGGAATCATTTAATATTATATTGAACAAGGAGGGTAGAAACTTGAATATACGGCAAAATTGAAAACATGTTTGAAACATAAGTACCGTATGCATCCCTTGGTCATTTGTTCAGAAGACAAATTTAGCATACGGTGTGGCCCTGCATCGCTTGTGAACCTCCCAGTTAATACTCGTCATTAATTATTATTTTCTTCTTTTTTACAAACACCGCTTGAAGAATTTTAGCTATGATTGGCGGGAATCATAGTGGAGGATTGTCCATCTTGTGCATACACATAATGTTGAATCAGTTACTCGCCATGATACACAACCTTCACTCCGGTGGTCTAGTGGTTAGAGCGTCCGCCTCGGATGCGGGGGTCGTGGGTTCGATCCCCGGCCGAGTCACACCAAAGACTTACAAAAATGGTACTAACACCTCCCTCGTTAGGCGCTCAGCATTAAGAGGTTAGTGTTAGGACTGGTCGGCCTAGTGTCAGGATAATGTGATTGGGTGGGACATCATGCTATATGTATTCGGCATGATGCCCCAGTGCTAAACATAACTATAAACTGCCACACTGCAGACATCGTAGCGACATGACTGAAAAATTGTTAAAGCTACGTTAAAAATCCAAACCACACACACACACACACGCACACACATACACACATACACAACCTTCACAATTCGTCTTTGAAAAAACTCAAACAATTGTGACCAAATTCGAAAGACAATTCGGGATGGCTTCGAGATCTATCAAATTGTACGAATAATGTTGTGTGACAATCAGATAATGCCGTCGTCATAAATAAAATAGAAACGTTTTCTGCCTACTTCCCGCAAAACACTGCATTATCGCTCTGTGTAGAATAATTGATACGTAAATGTCAAAAATTAAAGTATAATTTGCAAAATTCAGAATCATGTGGCCAACTTCATATAAAAGCGCTGGACAGACTGAAAATAAAGTATATAGATGGCTTGACAAATTACGGTTTTACAGCGATACCGATCCAGCGTCAAACAAAGTGCACTTGACTTAAAATGGAAAATACGTTGAACAAAAATTGGAAGAATAGCAAAGAAATAGCAAACAAACAAACAAACAAAATGACAGAATAACTATTTCAAATGTGACATATTTCAGTTTGGACTTAAGACTCTCCCAATTTCTGCATATTATGCGAATTTCCTTTGTAAACTATGTGCTATTGGTAAAATAGGAAAATGTTCTAATTTTATCAGAACCTGATTAGGATAGTACTGTGTTTTAGGCTATAATATGGAATTTATTTTGGTCAAAGTTAGAGTCGAGGGTCAATGGCATCTAGTTCAGATGCGTATCACATTTATTTTATTAAGAATCTATTTATTTCAGAGAAATACTAAGTAAGGAAATATACAAAATCATCCAATCCATCCATCAATCAATTAACATCGATCTTTCTGTCTTGACGTCAATTGGCTAATCTATTTATAATTTTATCCATCTTTCCAAGTGCATATACCTGTCTGATTTGTTGCTTGGTCTTTCTTGCTTGACTTTTCTTATTCTTTGGCGCCATTGAAATCCAAATTTAGCACGTTGGTGGCTATCTGATGAAAATATTTAAAGAAAATATTTATTCGTCTTAAATAGTGACCTGAAATAATGATTTATTTGATAATTACTTGAAGATTATTTAATCATCACCTCTAGCGTCTTGGTATTTGGCCGATTCTTCTAAATTACGAGTCAGGAATTAAATGTATCATGTTAGCTGATAAAGGTTTCTTTATCCTTGTACAAAATAATTTTAACTTTCCTAAAGTATGTTTGAAAAGATTTGTGTTATGTGGCCAGTACAGCTGATAGCAAACGTTTACCTCATGACTTTATCTCATGCATGTGTACTCGGTTTACTAAATCAACCGGAAGACTGGAATCTTGGCATGATGGTATTAGCTGAGATCATAGTTTACACCCTTCGGAAGATTAAGAACCGCAACGTGTCCAAACTAAAGGCATAAATTAGTTTAATTAGCGAAATAAAATAAGTAATTTGGCAAATTTCTAAACATTTCTAAGGCTACTTATACTATATGTGTCAAGTTTGCACGCTCAATTTTCTCGAAACGATGTTTTCTTTCGGTTGATGCTTATGTGTAAACAAATAGAAACATGTGTACAAACACGTAGAAGTGCACAGCCTGCTTTAATTGACACAATTGCCTTTGCTCGTGTGTTTTCTCTGGTATTATCGAATTTCGAAATACATTAAAGCAGAGCTAAATGGCCTTGATAATTGATTGCTTTGAAATTATATCACAAAATCGAAGAATCGAAGACTTTACAGGCTTTCCTATCTTACCATTTTTTGTCTAAGAATCATCAACAACAAGAACAGCAACAACAATCAAATAGCAAAACTAATAATTAGTCCAGAAACTACTATACCGTTCCATTGGAACTGCACACAAGTTCTCTGAGCTTTTTCTGCAACGTCATTGATAACAATGTGTTATTATTATATGCAATAAAATGGGCTTATATTCAGTCCGTTGAAATATCTCAAACCCCACGTATTAGCAACTATTGGTGCTGTCACAAAAGAGATCATACATATTATGGTTGACCTAATTATAGCATTCATGGCTTTGTGAAAAATAAGCACAAATATCCTTATAATTTACATTTCAACTCGTGTCCCTTAGTTCTTCTAGGTGCTATCCAATAACGGAACGATAAGGATAAGACCTATTTTAAACCGTTGATACTTCCTGTAATCCCATTCCTGTGTAAAGCATGATGTAGCAGGATACATGTTGGACATACCACAGACGAAGGGATATACATTGTTCATGACATTGTTCTTCGAAAATATTGACGACGACTACAAAAAGGATCAACAACTAGATGAATGGTAGGAATAAGTTCGAGTAATCACCTCACTTCCGTCCCACTCCCACCCTAGCACCCTCTGTCTTTCTCGCATATTTTGCCCGTTTGCTCTTGATAGAAATCAGTCTATAGTAGCAACTCCATTTCAAAACAGCAACAAAGAACAGGATTTTTAAATATAAAAAATATCAGCAAAAAAACACAAAAACAAATGAAAACGTGAGAAATGATTCCTCTAATAAAAGAAAATGGCAAAATCTGTTATAATAATAGGGACATATGAACAGCTTCATATGATGACTAAACAAGGTCGGATCCAACTGCAACAACATAGACCCTGATCTGCCGTTGCATAAATATCATCAGATCAGGGTCTATGGTGTTTGTTTCGCCGAGTACTCATAACAATCTGCATATACCCAAACCTGCCTGCGCATTATGCGACAGCAGATCGTGTTCAACTCCGTTTGCAGTTGGACTAGATTTTACGTGACTATAAAGGATGTATCAAATATCACCTAAATCCATCAATATCTGCGCGACAGGATGCATTCGTACAATAGTTTCATATATTACCATATAAACTTTGAGGGAGCATGGTCAGTTAATATGCACATCTTACGATAAAAACTTTATATGTACAAAATGTAACCGAAAACGATGAAGAAAATGCGAGAAGAGTTGCGCAAACGAGATTATTTGACGAATGGCTGTATGGGTCGACAAGAGCAATTCGAAATGCGAGAAAATAGAGGCGGGAGTATAACAATACGACGATGAAGACGAAGAAGTAAAAAAGACAAGCGAAAGAAAAAATAGGCGATAGGACAATGCATATAAGAAATTGAGCGAAGTGGTATAAAAGAAGGAACGATTTAAAACAAATAGATTCTGGATATATGGATCGTGTCATCCCCATGTAATACATCAAAATTGTCTTACACGTAAGTTCAACAAAGCATATCTAGTTATCTTTTTGTATATATATATATAAGCTTTGCTCTGCGAGTTTCAGGTGGGTCTAATGAGAAAAACAAGATGATTTTGACAAGTTTAAACGTGTTGAAATATAACAGAAAAATAAAAACTACTAGTGTTATGGAGATAGCATATCTCTTCTCATGTTTTCTGACAACAGGCTGATTAAGGTGTATAATAAAGCTATGACAAAAATAAATGTTTGAGCAAAAATTGGTTCAGGTAAAGTTGGCTTGTAATTGGCCATTTGCTAGGAAATATGTTTAAAGTGAGTTTTCCAGAGCGCTTAGTCAGCATAATAAATATTTGTTTTGGAAAAGGAAAACATTTGCTTCAAGATGCTAATGAAATAAACGTATGCAGCCTGTATTAAAGCCAGCAGCAAACTTGATTCTTTGTACGGCACAGTTCTGCTGATCCAGTTTATTCATCGGTCATCAACGGGACTCAAATGATTTCAAATATGCTGGAGTCACAAATAAATTGTAGACCTTTTCCAACCGTTTAAACGTAAAAATTCAAATGCCAAAAAGAGAAGTAATTCGTTTTCTTTGAATTGTCTAAGGACAAAAATTATCCAGGAAGTTGTTTCATTTCAAGAAGGTTTAGTAATACCTGGACTATACAAAATTATTACCGAAAAGCACAGAGTGATGTTACGGTCGTTGTTCATACAAAACCATTAAAATGTTTCTCTTATGAGGGCTAATTAATTCCCCGGAATGTACACAATGACTGTTCTTTTTCGATACAGAAAACTTCTTTCGAGATAGTCTCAACTTTTGTAACACCTGGAGGAAACTCTTTTATTTCTACGTTTCCAGAAAAGGCGTTGTAATGGACATGAAAAAGAAATATTTTTTGTTTTAGATTTCATTCATATTTACGTCACTTTCAGTTGTATTTCAGACTTTGGGGAAATGTGGACATGTTAGTATATATTTATTTCCTTTATGTTTGTTTCTGAGAAGACGTACAGTCAATCATTTTAATTAAAGAAACACGTTTTCGTGAGAATAGTTCCTAATCCTGAACGATCAACTGTTACAATAGTATCTGAGATATTGTGATTGTGAACTAATCACAACTTCAAATAATGACCATAATGTATACCAAACGTCACGGAAATCCATCGATAAATGTACGAAATATCATAGAAATGCATCGATAACTGTACGAAATATCCCGGAAATTCATCGACAACTGTACGAAATATCACAAAAATGCATCAATAACTGTACGAAATATCACGGAAATCTATCGATATATTAACGAAATATTACGGAAATTTATCGATAACGGTACTAAATATCACAGAAATGCATCAATAACTACAAAATATCAGAGACATCCATCAATAACTGAATCAAATATCACAGAAATCCATCAATAACTGCACCAAATATCAGAGATATCCATCAATATCACAGAAATGGATCATTAATTGTACCGAAAATAAGAGAAATCCATCAATAACTGTACCCAATATGACAGAAATGTATTAATAACTGGGCAAAATATCAGATACATTCATCAATAACCATAACAAATATCACAAAAATGCATCAATTAATGTACCTAATATGACATAAATGCATCAATAACTGTGCAAAATAGCAGAGAAATCCATCAATAACCATACCAAATATCACAGAAATCCATCAATAACTGTACCCAATATCACAGAAACCATTACATCCTGATATATCATGACTTTACTGACCCATTTTATTCATTGGTCATGAAATGTGACTTATATGACTTTAGGTATGTTAGAGACATAAATTAATTATGAACCTTTTCCAACCACTTAAAAGTAAAGAATCCAGAGTCAAACACGGAAGTCATCGGTTTTCTTCGAAGGGTCCACAGAGAAAACTATCCACAAGTGTTCATTTTATGAAGATTTGCTCTGTGGTACTCGAATGTAATAAAATCAGGACAAAAACAGAAAAAAGAGCACTGCAGAATTTTATTGTCAGGGTCCATATGAAACCAGTCATGCAGCTTTAAAAACAAGGTTACAGCCTGCACAATGTTACTCTTTATAAAGGTTCGTTATTTCTCTGCATAGCAAATGATGACTATAGGTCTTCGATAAAGAAACCTTCTGTCAAGAGAGTTTCAACTTTAGTAAGACATGGAAGAATCCATTTTATAGATATGTTTCCTGATACAGCATTACAATGGACTAACAACGACAACACCCCCTTCAAAACAGTACATGCGTTTATAAAATGTCAGTCAGGTTGACGCCGCTTTCAGATTTAATTCGAACTTCGAGTAAATGTGGCAGTTTTAATAAATATTGCTTCTATTTGAGTAATATTTCCTTTATGTTTCTTGACGCGGTATACGTACTTTCACTTTAAATACGGAAATCACTTACGTCTTCAAGCAGTATTAGTTAAATTATTAGATAAATGATACAGGACTTGTGCATTGCAGTAATTGACATCAGCATGTTACTCAATGTGCTATACAATGAAAATTATCTCTTCTATTATCTATGTAGTTCTTACCATTAAAAACAAGTGTATTTTTGGTCTTATATTCTTGGTGTTTGTCTCCTTTTTTCTTTATAATATTACCTCTTACCTCAGGGGACAACGACGACGGCGTAACTGTCTAGTGGTTCGAGCGTCCATCATGGGTGCAGGAGGTCGCGGGTTAGAATCTCAGCTGAGTCATACCTAAGACTTATACAAATGGTACTAACAGCTGCCTCACTAGACGCTTAGCATTAAGAGGTTAGTGTTAGGCCTGGTCGGTCTCGTGTCAGAATAATGTGACAGGGTGGGGCATGATGCTACATGTCTGAAGCATGATGCCACAGTGCTAGACATCACTATAAAATGTCACACTACAGACATGGTAGAGATATGACTGAAGAATTGGTAAAGCTAAGTTAAAAATAAAAATCACACACACACACACGCGCGCGCGCGCGTTTGGTATTGTCACACAGCCGTTTAACAACCGAAGAGAATGGGCATGAAGACTAGAGGTAAGTGTGCTGATAGCATTTCTTTCGTTTATCACGCCGTTGACCATTAGTTAATGGTGACATTTTTAAACACTTTAATAATAAGGTTCATCATTAAGAAAGAGTTCTTTGTTTCCGGGAATAAAAATTGCTTCGTTTGTTTTAAGAACATACTGCTTTGGCTGAATCTAAAACAGTAATATCCTTTTTCTTTTGATAATTTATTTTTATCTATCGTTAGTCGGAGTAACTTTTCATTGACCTGAAGGCACGGTGAGACGAGAAATGTTACAAATTGATATTGTTCACATGAGACATTACTGTTTCAAATATATTAAGATTTCGAAGTCATTCGTATAGGCTCATTCTAAGGTTTGTTTTCGATGAACATATTTTGTTTTAAGATAACCTAGCAGAATATATATATATATATATATATATATATATATATATATATATATATATATATATATATATATATATATATATATATATATATATATATATATATATATATATATATATATATATATATATATATATATAAATATAAAATTTATCCTGAAACTGGATCGTTCTATAATTTTAAGGGATAAATGTTATGGTACGTTAATCTTGCCGGAATGCCACACTTTGCGATTCATTTACCGGAAGAAGAAAAAAAAATGTAGACTTGCTTAACACTCAGGGCATTGTACCAGAACAGACGTTTAGCTTATGCAAGCAAGTAGCGATAATGAGATGAAATGTCTCATCTTGTACCTATTTGGCGGTACAAAAACAGAAATGATCATATTGGATGCTGCGACAAGTTTCTGTCGGCCTTACGACAAAACTAGACATTGATTGATTCTCAAGTGAATCAATTCAATTATGGATATCCAATATCAAGGCACTCCCTACGGATCACTAGTAGAATCGAATTAAGGAAGCAATCATAGTTGTCGACGAGATTAAGCTATTTACGTGTCTATCTCCCGGTAACCACATTGCCCCATCTCATCGTATTGTGCCTGTAGGTGATCGAATTCTCATTTATCACGATCAGGTAGTTTTAACTAAATTGAAATGCCACGGCTTTTCGACTAAGCGGGGTGTATAATCCATTTGTATGCTTTTGTCAAGTGTACAACTATTGGTTTGTACCTTGATTCACTCTAGAAGCACAGTTCACATTCAGTCATTTTATTGCGGGCAAATAATACAAATTTTTTCACGCCCTGGACCTAATCTTATTGCTGGCAAAATCATTTACAAAAGTGTCCAATCATAGACCTCAATAAAAGCGATAATCACTAGAGAAACACCTATTGAAAAGGACAATGTTGGTTTATCCAGGTTGCCCCGGCTAGACTGGTTGCTATCAAAGGCATGCAGTATGGAAGCTACATATTGCATAGACAGTGACACTTTTAAGTGGACATAAACACGTGCATAACAACTGAGGCAGAATAACTATGTACATTTGTAGAAGAAATAGATTAGTTCATTCAATAAATGACATAACACATAAAGGTAAAAGTGTTATGTGAATTCTGTAGGACACGTTTCTCACCTTCCTGCAAATTGAAGTGGACACCACACGATGATACTGATTTAAATATTAGGATACGGTGACTGGTTTGCACGTAGAAAAATACAACTGTTCAATATAATTATCAAATTAATTAAAATATTTACATGTTCGATCAGGATCTATTGCCAAAATAAATGCATCATTGACAAAGAAGTACATTTATTTACCTAAAATTAGTAACAAATTAAAAAATAAGCGCGTTCATTATTGTAAACTATCATGAGGTCTGGACATTTCCTATTTCATGTTTTTATTAAAAAGGTTCATTATACATTTTTCGAATATAATTACCTAAAATACACACGTCATATTTTAGTGATGTACGTCAACGCATGTACTCAAAATCTGATATTTGAATATATCGCTTGCATCGTAAAGGATCAATGTGACAGTAGAAAATTAACAAAATTATGGCAATCGGATTAATGTATAAGGAAAGGTACATTATAACCGCCACTGGCATTCGTGACACAAAATAAAAATGACACTTAGAAAAACAGATACGCAGCACCACCATCCCCCACCCGGAAGAAAGAAAAATTAATAGTTCTCACGTGATATCAAGACTCGTTATTTCATTTCACTTAATATTTTGTGGGTTTTTTTCTTCTTCTTATGGTTCTTCTTCACACTGAAGAATAACAAAAGCGGAATCCATAAAATGTAGTAATACAGAAAACAAATACATCTGGCAAAACTCTAAATTGTTGTAAATCGTCGGTGTACTCTTTACGATTGTAAATAATTCAAGGAAAAGAGATCGCAGCATTATGAACTGGGATATATACAAATTAACCAATTTATTGAAAGTAACTGTGAAATAAAGCAATCTGTTGAAGGAACGTTATAATTTTGTTGCAATAACCATGGTGTGTTTTCTACTTTATTAATTGAAACCATCTTTCTTGTTTAATTTTAAGCTTGTCTTATATTTATTTAATCCATATGCATGAAAATTAAGTAATATTTCAATTTACAAAGGAGATTGCGATTATTCGCTAAAGGTTGAGAACTACATTTCGTAGCAGACACATTTCAGATGGCTGTGCATAGTTCATTCATTCCGTCAGCAAGAGCCCCGAGTGGCCAAGTGGTCTAAAGTCTTCACCGTTCCGTATCACTGTCATCTTACCTCTGTCTGCGTGGGTTCGAGTCTCAGGTTCGGCTAACGTGGGTACATGACAGTAGCTTCTCGTAGGTCGGTGGTTCTTCCCGCGTGTTTTCCAGGGTTCAAACTCCACCAATTTTACTGGCCGCCATGTATAGCCTATCCTGTGCTGAGCGTTAAACCCTACAACAATAACATTCCGTCAACACACAGTTGCTGATAGTCAGTCTTAACTGCGTAGGAAATGCAAGTATTTGTAACTATATGTGAAATAAAATAAAATATATGTATAGTATGTACACTGTATGTTTGATGTACCACTTGACGTATAAACCTTTCATTAAAACATTTCGCAAAGCCTCGTTTCCTTTAAATAAAAAAATAATACATCTATAGGTATATCAATGATACAGCGTACATGCTATACCTACATACCTCCCCACCCCATTATATATATATATATATATATATATATATATATATATATATATATATATATATATATATATATATATATATATATATATATATATATATATATATATATATATATATGTATATATATATATATATATATATATATATATATATATATATATATATATATATATATATATATATATATATATATATATATATATATATGTATATGTATATATATATATATATATATATATATGTATATATATATATATATGTATATATATATATATATATATATATATATATATATATGTATATATATATGTATATATGTATATATATATATATATATATATATATATGTATATATATATATATATATATATATATATATATATATATATATATATATATATATATGTATATATATATATATATATATGTATATATATGTATATATATATATATATGTATATATATATATATATATATATATATATGTATATATATATATATATGTATGTATATATGTATATATATATATATATGTATATATATATATATATATATATGTATATATATATGTATATATGTATATATATATGTATATATATATATATATATATATGTATATATATATGTATATATGTATATATATATATATATATATATATATATATATATATATGTATATATATGTATATATATATATATATATATGTATATATATATATATATATATATATATATATATATATATATATATATATATATATATATATATATATATATATATATATATATATATATATATATATATATATATATATATAAATATATATATATATATAATGGGGTGGGGAGGTATGTAGGTATAGCATGTACGCTGTATCATTGATATACCTATAGATGTATTATTTTTTTATTTATATACATATATTTATATATATACATATGCGTGTGTGTGTTACTGTTATTCCATATGCATGATACATTAATTGTAAGATACATTTAGTCAACGGATTTCTGTTTCAAATTGTAGTTTTCATACAAATTGGTACCATTTAAAATATACAGCATATGGTTGGTTATTTTGCCTAGAATTGATTGAATCATACCTTAAGACAAATGCTCTGTACATTAAATTACACAGATTTTATATATCAAGGATACGCTATCATTTTAATCATTCAATGAATATAGATACCTGACCTGTCCCAAAGTCAACGGAATATAAATTATTCAATGAATATAGATACATGGCCTGTCCTCAAGTCAACAGAATATACATTTAATTTTGAGGTTATGCATATTCCATTATGCAAATTAAACAATCCTAGTAAGGTGTGATCTTTTTCATCTTACAGGTTTTACACGTAAATTATTATTTTGATTTTGAAATAAATTGTTTGAACACTTTGTATTTAGCCGAATTTAAAAACTTTTTTATATTCGAACTCCAAATACGTTTACCTACAGCCCACATCTTGAGGATTCCTTTATCGTTGAATGCCAGTATTGAACAAGTCGGGAAAGCTAAACATTGTTTGACAAATTACATATATATTCGTATTGCAAAAATAATGATTGATCCCTGATTCTACAGGTTCTGGATTTTTTAACACTTGGTCTATTAAAGTACGCTAGCACCTATAAGTTCTTTGAGACATTCTCTCAAATTAACCTTAAAGAAAATCGTTTTGGGTTCGTGGCCTCACTACTAATTCCTTTGTACAAACTTTTAATGTGCTTTTTTGATGAGATAAATCCTACGAATCTGAGAACATCATTCAAAATTCTGACAACTAAGATATCAAGTAATTTGAATGCTACTTTTGAAGATATATCAGCAAATTTATGCAAATTCTTGTCCATAGAAGCCTGTCCAGCAAGTGTTCGTTCTACTTCATTAAACACAATATACGGAGAAAAAGCTTGTCAAGAAAATTATGTATTTTGACTATGTCTGGGGCAAGATCGTTATTAAAGAGTTTTTCACAATCTCGCACTCTTGCAACCATTAAAATATGATATTTTCTTTTACTTTTTTAAAATTTAAATTTAGGCGGTAATTATCACATTAGTTACTAAGAGTATCAAAACCATTCTGCAAACTCTCTTTCTAAGCACTAAAATGCCATATCATCTGCACCAAGAACCAAGAATAATGTCATTAAATAGAAATTCCACTTCTAAGTCGTTAAAATCGTTAAAATACTTTTGATTATATCTTAATTACAGAGAATAATTTCTTTTTTTTCAATAAACACTTCAGAGTACATAGATATCTAAAATTTTCAAAACATGGTTCGTTATCCTTCTCGTCAAATCTGCAATTAAACACCAGAATTGCATACAATTGAGGAGCAAGGCAATGCATTGACGCTCCTTCTTACCATAAAAGTAAAATTATGTTTGAAAAAAATGTGGATTTACATGATCGGAAATTTAATGTTCGTATTAATATAATTCTCTTCGACTGAGTGGACTCTGTAGAGAAAGGAAACGATATGAAAGTGCTTTGATTAATTACATGTCTTTCTAATCCCTGTAAATAGAAAGGATTAAATTGTGAATAAAATAATGATACAAACATTCTCTGCGATAGATCTAGAGGATAAAATTAAATTCATTACGAAAAGAAAATTCGCAAAAGTTTTGGAATCATTTTTAAAATTAGAATCAATTATTTCCACTAATTATTGTGATGCTATATACATTTTATTACTCTCAACAGCTTTACAAGAAATTTATACTGAACAAAGTGTAAACATACAAAACGAAAGTAGAACCGATTATCTAAGCGTATTCTTAGATAATTTATATGAATACTGTAGAAGATGGAACATATTTGTAAATATCAATAAGACAAAGGTGAGGGTTTTTTAATAAAAGAGTTAGAAGACTATACGTTTTATATAAGTACGGAGATATGACTCAAGACATTGAGGATAATTATAATTATTTCGGACTTCCTAGTATCAAGAGGAGCTGTTTTGATGTGCCACATACTTGCATTAATCAAGCAGGACTGTTTTGATGTGTCACGGACTTGCTTTTATAAAGATGTGCTGTTTCGATGTGCCACAGACTTGCTTTTATCAAGAGGGGCTGTTTTGATGCGTCACAGACTTGCTTTTATCAAGATATGCTGTTTCGGTGTGCCACAGACTTGCTTTTATCAAGATGTGTTGTTTCGATGTGTCACAGACTTGCATTTATCAAGATGTGTTGTTTCGATGTGTCACAGACTTGCTTTTATCAAGATGTGTTGTTTCGATGTGTCACAGACTTGCTCTTATCAAGAGGGGCTGTTTTGATGTGTAACAGACTTGCTTTTATTAAGATGTGCTGTTTCAATGTGCCACAGACTAGCTTTTATCAAGATGTGCTGTTTCAATGTGCCACATTACTATTATTAAGATACGTTATTTCGGTGTGCTACATGTATTATTGGCAAAGGTGTCAAAGGAATGAACGTACCTTTGAATAATAGTATAAATCTACAATGTCTCACGAATAGTTTTTTTTTTTTAATTCTCTTGTATCTTAGTATTGTCTTATAACTGTGGAGTTAGGGAATCTTTTGAAGACATAGAAAATATAGCAAGTGGTTGCTGGATGTTAAGATACCTTTGAAGAATATGTTTGTATATGGTGAGTTGGGACGATATCCGCTTTATGTCAACAGGCATGTGTGCATCATTAAGAACTGGCACAAAATGCTGAACATAAAAAATTTATTCTTCGACAAATATATATATTTTACTGCCTACTGATTGCTAGGGAATTATGGATTAAAACTTGGTTTCTAATGTGAGAAAGATACTACTGATCTCAGGCGTTGGATAAGTTTGGTATTAGCCTAATTCAGTCCAGGTATTCAGTCCAGTTATTGGAGAAGTCTGGTATTACCCCAATTCAGTCCAGGTATATAGTCCAGATATCTGCCTTGTGCTGGAGACGTCTGGTATTACCCTAATTCAGTCCACATATCTTCCTTTTAATCTCTTTTTAAACAGAGATTAAAGACATATTTAATTCTAACTGGAGTTGAGCAGTGGTTTTGAAAACTACATATACGTATACAGATAAAATGAAACGATATTTTCGAAACCTCGTCCTATCTTAAAAGAATTGCTAATGCCAGCCACAAAAAGGCTTTAAGCAAATTCATGGTTTCATTACACCCATTAGGTATATAGATTAGCATGTAGGAAAAGAAAGGCATGAGAGGAAATATAAACTTTGTGTAAGTAATGATGTCGAAGTACCAATTGTTCGTAATCTGTCCTCCATATCTCTCACTCAGAAATTCGTATATTGATCTTTTAATTGGCATAAACCATTTATATAGAAACTACTTCAATTACTTAAAAATAAGGATTCAACAGTTGTAAAATAACTAGGTAAATATGTACATAATGTATTCCAAGTTGGATTATCTTATCTCGCTGCCTAGTTCTCTTTCATTCTCTCCACTCCCATCCCTATGATTCATGCATACAGATTTTCTGTCGTCATTGTTTATTCATTTATCAATTCATTTATGTAATAATATCGTGTATATGCAGTATATATTATACGTATTATGTGCTTTTCCTCATACGTAAAACCAGCAGCGTTCTGTTCTGTTAATAAACATGGTAAAGAAAAAAGTCGATAAACATTCACCTTGTCGTACTCCAATTTCATACATAAATTATTCAACCAAATTTTTATTATTGTATCAAACAACACTTTGACAGTTTGACACATACAATTGTAGTTATATTTTATTCTCTAATGCACAATATCAGATCCTTCTGTTATAATATATATCATGACATATCTCTTACAACATCAATGGAGGCTTGTTGTAAAATACAAAATAATATTTTAAAAAACATCAAACCGCCGAATGGGTTCTTACCTAAAATTAAACAGCAAGTGATTAAAAAATGCACAATTTAAGTGTTATTAACAGTAAATACATTCTCTCTGATAACGGACTTAACTTTAATATATAAATACATAAACCTGATACTAGAAACAGTTAGACAGGGTTATATCATAATAGACAGGGTTATATCACAATAGACAGGGTTATATCATAATTGAGACATGTTTAACAAGATCCCTGTCTAAAAGCGTGAAAAAGCATGCATGTTGATTCTGTATTAGATACAATATAACTAAAATCCTTTAAGGTAGAGGCATCATATCCTGTATTTCAGACCAAGCTTCCATTTAAATGGCTAAATATTGAATACTGGATAGAGTTCGTATCATTCTCCAGTTTGAAATAGCGAAGTTCATTGAAGGTAACTAAGAATAGAAGCAAACACACACACACACACACACACATACATACACGCACACGTGTGTGTATGCGTGTGTTTGCTTCCATATATGTATCAATGACACGAAATTGACCCAGTGTGATGCAAAGACAGACACCAGTCTCAGTGCATTGATCCAGGCGACAAAGCATGGAGAAGATCTCCAAGTGCTAAGTAAAAGGATAAAAGCTGAGATAAAAATTGTGAAGAGAGATGTTGCAAAGAAACAGACGTCATAACTGAAGGTAAAGATTTTAGAGGTAGGAAGGGGTAAATCATGTAAAAAAAAAAACAGGTTACAAATGGTGGATGAGCGTCTAGATTTCATTTATAAAGAAACATGTTCAAAAATCGTGAACAACTGCATGAACTGATTGCAAAGAACAAGAAACTCCAGGAATAAACCTAAATTATTTGCTATTTGTATTTACGTCTCCTTTTATTAGTTTGTTAGATTTTAGTGATTATTTGTTGATTTTTGGGAGTCGGTGTTAGGAAGATGTTTCCCAGCCTGAATAATTATCCAATTACTATGAGTAAACCTCATAGTGTACAGTATGCACGAGACTTTATGACAGCATAGATAGGTTTCGTAAAATGGACACTCCCTAATTTCTTAACAAATGGAATTTTCTAGATACTTTTAGATATACAGTTTTGTAATAAAAGATAGGAACAATTCTTTGTATTCGGATGTCTGCATGGCTTGAAACACTAATTTTCTGTTTTGAATGTCCTACTGAGAAATCATACAAATGTGAAACAAGATGAATCATGCAAGTGTGAAATGAGTTTCGTGACGTTTGGTAAAAAGGTGATGAGAAAAAATTATATGTAGCATAAAGGTGACCGGATCAATTATTGTTGTGAAATGGCAGTGGGGTGACTTTTCTCCATTGCTTACATGATTCAACAGGACGAGGGCTCTAGAATGAGAAAGAAGTACGTTTGGTTTTGGCATTTTGTTAGAAACTAGAGAGTGGAAGGGAAAATACTTGACATACAACAGAAAAAAGATTTTGCCTTAAAAATTCATTATTGATAAAGGGCATTCCATGCCAAGTCAAGAAATAATCATCTCCAATTTCCATGAAATTTACCAGGTTTGCACCTATGTAAATGATGTATTACGACTCTATGGCCTTAAGCTAAGTGTTAGAAAAGAACAAAAAGCACCAAGCTTTGTAAAATTTAAGAAAATGTTCCCTAGAAAATTAGTAAAAAATATAAATAAACTTACAGATTTGCGAATTAAATACCAAATAATCATAGCATTTCTAACACGAGTCCTAATGATTCAAGCTCTGAAATAACATTACTGGTATTCCAAAATATATCCAACAATGTGCCTGTAGTGGCCCGTGTCCTGGTGAAGTGCCACCAGTCATTTGTTAAATCACAATAATACAATCCAAGACCATATCCTTATTTGTATTTCACTATAAATCTAAGAGTCTATTTCCAAGAATGTTTTTTTTAGCACTTTGCATTTCTAGCCCAAATGAACAACTTGGTAAAACAATAATTAACTCATTCTGTTCAGATCTTACAGCACGAATGAATATTATTTTTCTAGATAAACAAGATTTTATAGTTCTATACTTGACTTCAGATCACAATTAGCATTTTCGAAGAAAATCTATTGTTTTCTCTCTGTAAGGTTCCAAAAATTAATAAGATAAAATGTTAGTTATAATTAGATTATAATTGGAAGGTTTGTTATTAAAATTAATATATAAAATGTGTCAAACAACAGTAGACCCGATATTTCATGGGGGATTTCCAATGCCCTGGAGTCCGATTGAGACAAAAATGTTATTTACAAAACCAAAATAAATGTTTCAGGTCAGAAAAAAATGAACTTGATTTTGGACAAGGCCAAGTCCAAAATACAATTATCCATAACATATAATAAATACAAACTAACAAACAATGCAAACTAAATATTCATAACAGATGGTTGCATGCAAAATGTCAGTAAAGCGTTCCATTTACTAATGTAGTTATGGTCAATTGAAATAAGGATTGGTAGCACAGTTGTTTTGTTTTTTTCACTCGCAAATTCGTCAATTTACAACAGATTGTTTTCAATATTTAAATATCTATGAATAGTAACAGAGGAAGAAATACCAAAGCGAGATAGCTGCTACTGAATGGTTTTTATCTGTAACGGCTTGACATTTAATTTTGTAAACAATGAGTTATATATCTTTAAATTTAATATTAGAATTGATAATTTGAGGAAAACAATTTAACTTTTTACTTTTCCTTGCAATTATAACAACTTTGCCCATCAAAACCATTAGTATGTTCCTGCCTATTTTGTTTTAAAAGACCTTTATATGTATATGGTTTAAATGTGTACAAATGCTCTTTTGACAATCCTATATATGAGGAATTTACACATATGTTGAAAATAGGCAGCTCTGGAATTAAAATACCATCTGCAAACCGTTGGGCGATAGGAGAGTTTGAAAAATGGAATGATGTTTTGATCATCTTGGAATAATTGTCATCTGGGTGAGTTATTTGAATAATGTTGTTTCTTTCTTTTACTTTGTGAATAAATTTAAAATTCAGATCTATGGACCACATACAGTTGTATGCAATGATACACAGCTGCACGTACAGTACGCCGAAGACGTACAGACATGTGCGTGTGACGTAACATAAGTAAATGAGAACAATTCTGCTACTGTACAATGTGTTTATTGTTACATCCTGACGCTATTAATGTAGTCCTCTAATAATTTCAAGACGGATATGGATATAGTTTAGGGTTGGGAGTCAATGCCATATATTACAATTCTGAGGTGACTTTATCGTTTCAAAGGTGGCTGGGAACCTATGTAATATGACCCACGTTCTGGAAGACCGCTGATCTTCGATTGGTGGGCGGGAGGTGGATGTCGTGAAGAAGACAAATCATAGAGATGATATGCTTAATTCACAATTTATATTGTCACGATGATTACTTTTTCAGCTGTTTTTAATATACTGAAGAATCAGCTGAAGCTCAGAATGATTTTGTACAAGATGGTCCCGCATTTGTTGTAGGCTGATCAAGAACATATTCTGGTTGAAATCGCCAAACAGCGTACTAAAGGAGTACTAAATATTAAACAAGTGACCAAAGTTGTTTGAATGTGAATTTTACAGTTGATGAGATATCGATTTATTTGTTTTAACCCGATTCAAGAGAATGTTTGGGCCATACATCTTGCAAAATAGTTGGCCTGTTTAGAGAGTTTATACTCATATTTTCCATACAAAAAAGTCCTGTTCGTCCCGGTATCTATACCAGACTCTGCTAGTGTCATCGGACGTTTTTATGCCTCCGAAGTGTTGCCCAAATTCGTGGAACACTACCGAACCATTCGTGCGCGCACCGGTGTCCGAGATATCTATATACTCAATGGCAAGTCACCGGCGAAAAGATGTACAGTCGTGATATTCTTGACGAAGTACTGTATCCAAACTCTGCCACATCTTCCATTCCTCCCTGGTTTAGCTCCAAATGATATTTGGCTGAATACCGTTATCAAAGATTCGTTTTGAAAGCTGCCTTTCGGTTGCAAGTGCAGTATGAAGAACACAGCAGAAAGCGAATACAAAATGACATTTAATAACTGGATAATCAGACGCACAGTGTTTACAGGTGTATGAAGAATACTCTGAGGTGATTCATCGAAGTACTGTAAGCATATAGAACACTATGATAAGCAGCAAACTAATTAATATCCAGAATTTCTTAAATACCTTCATATATTACTTATAAGGTATACAAATTATAGAGAATACATTTCATACATTTAGAGTACAACTTACAATCAAATACGAAAGTTAGTTATGTAAGCATTATATTTACAACTTACAACCATGGACAAAAGTTAAGCACACAATATAAATTAAATATGTAAAACGATATAAATAGTATTGCATTTGAACATGAAAATGATTTATTATCATATGAAGAAAATTCAAACATGCGCAAGATCCAGAATTATATTGTAACGTGCCAAGGGTCAAAGTCAAATAAAATGGAATAGATGGACAGCTCACGCCTTTTTCAGTTACTAGACCTCTCCAGTGTATTGTAGTGTCAAGAAATGTGTGTTCACTGCAAAAGTTCTTATATAGATCATAAAAGCACAAAACAAAACAAATATAGTCAACACAGTTTATTATATGTCTTCCAGGGTAGAATGTGTTTTCTCACAAAATCTGTGTTTTCTCACAAACTCTAGTGCTCAGAATAGTGAATTATAATATTTGCCAATTTTCAGAACAGATGTTTCATAAAGCATGTTGAAATGACAACAATAATTTCAGTGTTAAATTGCATGTGAAAATCAGCATTAATGTTCCATTTGTCCTAATTCACATGATCTCTAACTCAGATAATCCCAATTCCCAAACTAATCTTGTACAGAAAAAGAAGTTAATTATCTCAAAATTTGTTCATATAACGTACCGAAGTGGTAATGATTTTGTGCACCCAATCAAGGTTCGGAACCAGGCCCGGGTTTATGTTTTAGAGTCTAATGGTAAATATGTTAGAGTCTGGAACCGGATGTTAATAGTGTGTCGCGTTTGTTGGCTGAGACACAGTGTGTCGTTTTGAGCGATACAGTCTGAAACCGGATGTCGATAGTGTGTCGCTTGAGTTGAATCCGACAATGTGTGTCGTTTTGTAGCAACAAAGTGTGTCGTTGTGTCGGGTATATTATTTCGACAGCTAAATGACACAACCAGTACAGAATGGATGGAAATTTGTGATTTTAAAATGTTACATGAAATTGAGTAGGAAATTCGATAATGCCAATCGGAATATTAAATTTCCAATGGACAGCAGACGGCTGTGTTGATGACGACACAGTGACAGTGTCGTCAGCTAAATCCCTCTATGGGAGTTTTTATCTGATATAACGAGGAAATAAACCTTGAAACAATTTCAGAAACTTTATAGTAGTCATTATGAGTGCTAAATGTAATGTGTCGGTAGTAACTAGCCTACCTTGCTTTTAAGGCTTGAAATTATCAGTTGAGACTTTTTGCTTGGTCTTGAGACCTTTACTGGAATCCAGTAGAACCACAACTGCCAACACGGCGGATCTCACCCCCTATTTATAGGTTTCGGGAACACACTCGGGAAATTCATGACAAAGTTTTCACGAATATGACTAAATATGGAAGAATTCGGAAAGATTAACCTGAGCGCCTCCTAGTGGAAATCAGAGCGCCCAATACACACAGTAGTAAAAATGGCGCCCGATTTCAAACGACAAAATTAGCAATTGTTTCACAATAAATTATACAAAGATTCAACATTGATGATGAATGGTTTCATCACACTGGTGACGAAAAATTATGAACTTACACGAGTCTTACCTTAATCCTGGAGAAAAATGGATATAATTGCCTATTTCTCTCTCAAAATAGAAGGTAAGTGATAACAGTTTACAATCCTATCATGTACACACTGGGCTTCAAAAATCTTTACCCAGATATGATTTACATATTGTATCAAATTACTTTTCCTTTGTGCAAGCGTCATATATCAAAAACCGTTACTACAATTACTATTATTTGCATTGGAAACAGAGGTACGACTTTCCAACACGAAGGGAATGTAAACAATAAATGGAGATTATAAATTATCGCCAACATTAATGATATGTGCAAATGCACTTTATAAAAATGCAAGTTGACAGATAGTCAGAATTGTTTCAATATAACCTTCAACAACACTTATTCTAGAAATGTAACGTTAAGTTTAAAGGGACATTTTAATCTGGTTTATCCATTCAGAACATTAAATCTAGAATTAAAAAGATGTACAAGGAGAAGAAAGCTTCTCCTAAAAGGAACCAGATTCGATTACTTTCTTGCGTCAGAATCTTTCATTCCAATGGTTGGAACAGTGAACCGTGTTACAGGTTTCACCACCCAATGCTAATATTTTATCATGTCCAAAAGTAGTGAGTGTAAGTTTACCTAAAACTAATCTAGAACGACAATGTCAAACACATGGCGTGAGTTTGTCTTGCTGTCGTTGTTGCCCTTGTTTCCAAGACCTGAACAGTGGAAATTTAACGAAACTAATCGATGCAACTTCAAAGTCTTGTGAATACGGCTTAGTATGAATGGTGCCTTTACCTAATGATTATCTAATTACTATATTTGATAAATATAATCCCAAGATCGATTCCACATCAAACAAATAATCACTAAACATAACAAATCAAAAAACGGACAAGAAGATACAAATATCAGATATCTTAGATTAGTTACAAAACAAAACATAATGCAGATGTAACCTCGACTAGGTCTAGATTGACAGGAAATATAATATTATGTAAACAGTATATATATATAAGCATGGGCAAAAGTTAGCTATGAAAACATTTGTCTGCATTATCTAAAATACAACTTACAAATACGGACAAAGGTTTAACACACACTTATATATACATAACAGTTCAGTGCGTGTATAAGTTATTACTCTTTGACGATCTCGTATACCAGAAAAGACATACTTACCAGAACAGAACTTTATATTTGCATAAAACATATATTATATATACTAAAGTGTGTTGAGAATAGTAACAAAGACCATTTGTGTACCTCCGTGTGAAGAAGATATCCGTCGAACTTTATCCATGCTTCATACTCGAAAAGAAGTGTGTATAGCTAGCTAGTTGCACCAACAAATTCACGACTGGAAAGATTTACATTACTGAAAACGTTTTGACTTCTATGCTTGGATACATGAGGTGGCTCATTATATGTGTGTCCCTAATCCAAGAAATGAAGTCAACTTTGAAAGAACTGGTGCCAGATTAAAAGTCAAAAGGGAAACAATTTTAGTAACAGTAGTAGCAAAACCCAACATAGATGAGTAAATACTACAAATCTAGTAGTAGTAGTAGTAGTAGTGGTAGTAGCATAGCAGTAGTAGTAGCAGCAGCAGCAGTAGTAATAGTAGTGTACAGATTGAAATGAATGAGAATGAAATTATATTCTCGGTGAAATTAAAGACAATTAATTTCAGCGAGACTAGAAGAAAACTAGAGCATGTAGGTAGATTCAATGTGACACAGAGAGATGGAGAATGTTGTGCTCTTAGTTCAGGCCGTAACGAATTTGTCAAACGTTTGGTCGAACAAAAATAACAATAATTTGATCGCCACTAAATAACGAATCATGTGGTGTTGCAAAGAGTGGAATTTGGCTTTTACATAACTTCAAGAAATTCAAGAAGAATCCACTCCGGCTACTCTCCTTTTTCTTCGCTGTTCATGATGATGCCTGCTAAACTTTATTTAAGACCAGTGCTTCCTAATTTGATGAAAAAATGTCAACCCATTTTTGAAGGTACGTCTGCTTCTCCAGCAGCGACGATGTCTTCTTCTACTGCTCAAGACAAATCAGGTGTGTTACAATGTTTACTGTACTTTTCCACACAAGATCAAGACATAGTCAAGTTTATACAACGTACCAACGTTCAGTGGAGACGAATTCCAGTATAAAGAAATGTGAGGTATGCGGCGCAAGACCAACGAGGCGTAGTGGCCACTAATAGCTGTTTAGTGGAAGTAAAAAACAAATTGCTCTTTCACGATCATCAAGATCTCTAGAAAAGAGGAATTCTAATAATTTGCCAAGCATTTGTGTTTGTGTGTTTTATGTATGTCTATGTTGTTTATAAATACAACTTTGAATTCCCCACATATTTTCTTTTCAGCGTAATCGCATGTGATATGGTATAGTAATAGTGTTATGTATATTTGAATACATTTTCCAGCAAGTTATGTACGAATTAGGCATCCAACAATTCAAATCTTCTGCCTATCACACTGACAGCCAAAGGGTATTAGAAAGATTCCAACAGACATTGAAAAATATGATTCGGTCATATTGTTTTGATACGGGTAAATATTGGGGTGAAGGTATTCATTTACTATTGTTTGCTGTTAAGGAATCAGTTCACGAATCTCTAGGCTTCAGTCCCTTTGAACTGGTTTTTGAACACACTGTGCGTGAAACTTCTTTCTAATGAAGATTCTGAAATTAATCTTCTTGATTATGTTTCCATTTGTAAGAATAAGTTGTCAAAGGCTTTTGAGGTCCCAAGAGTAAATCTGCACTCTACTCAATCCATAATGAAGTCAATATATGATAAAAACTCGATGGAAAGGAGCTTTCAGCCTGACAATAGAGTCCTGGCTCTCTTGCCTATATCACAAAATCCTCTTCAGGCCAGGCATTATGGTCCCTACACAGTTGACAGGAAAATAAATGATTCAGATTACATGATAAATACTCCTGGGAAGCGTAAACAAAAACAAATCTGTTACGTAAACATGCTATAAGAATATATTGAAAGCGATAGCCAGGTTAAATATGCAATTAATTTAATTGTACCTGTCCCACTCAGTGAAGATATAAGTGAAAGAATATCATCGGATTCTACTGACATTGGAGTGACACATCTTCGGAATTCAGAAATTATGAATGATTTGGACCAGAAACTTTCACATTTGCAAGAGCAAGAAAGAAATAAAAGTTATTATTTGAATATGAGCACTTATTTCCAGATGTTTCTACGAGAACGAACACAATTTTCCATGACGTTTGAATTGTAAATTCTAAACCTGTGAAACAACACCAATACATGATGAATCCTCTAAAACAAGAGTACTTGAAAAAAGAAATTCAATATTTGCTGGAGAATGTTTTTACAGAGCCCAGTAAAAGTAACTGGAGCTCTCCATGCATACTTGTTCTAAAACCAGATAAACGTTTCCGTATGTCTATTGATTATAGGAAGGTGAATAGTATGACAAACAGATTTGACCTTAAACGATTTTGGCAAATTCCACTAACGGAAAGTGCAAAGGAAATTTCGTCATTCTTGACTCCAGATGGACTTTACCAATATAAAGTAATGCCGTTAGGGATGAATGGGTCGCCAAGTACATTTCAACGTCTCATGAATATGATTGCCTATGGTCTAGACAATTGTGATGCTTACATCGATGACGTCATCATCTACAAAACCACCTGGAAAGAACATTTAGTAACAATTCGGAAATTCTTTGACAGACTCACTGATGCATGGTTGATAGTTTATATACAAGCGAGTTCTGCCGTACTAGTGTAACCTTTCTAGGACATATCGTGGGACACAGACAAGTTAAGCCTTTAGACGCTAAGGTCAAGGCTATCTCTGAATTTTCCGTGCCTTTAAATAAAAAGCAACTGGTGAGAATTTTGGGTATGGCCGGATACTATCGAAAATTTTGTCCCAATCTTTTTATAATTTTTGAACCCCTGACAAATTTACTGAGTAAGAAAAACAAATTCCTTTGGACTGAAAAATGTCAGGAGGCTTTTGCAAGTTAAAAGCCATAAAAAAGTGCACCAGTTCTTACAGCTCCGAATTTCAGCCAATCATTTAAATTGTCTGTTGGTGTTGGGGTTGGAGCAGTTTTGATTCAAGAAGATGAACGTGATATTGATCATCCAGTGTGCTATTTTTCTAAGAAATTAAATAAGCACCAAAGAAATTATTCAGCTTTCGAGAAGGAGTGTTTGGCTTTAATATAGGCATTACAACATTTTGAAGTTTACCTTAGTTTAGCGCCTTCTTCGATTATTGTGTTTAGTGACCACAACCCCCTTACTTTCATCGGTAAGATAAAAATAGAAATCAAAGACTACTAAGGTTGAATTTTGTTGTTACAGGAATATAATCTTGGCATCTGGCCCATTAAGGGGAAAGATAATTTAATAGCAGACGCACTTTCCCGTGTATAACAATGTATTATTTCATGTACACTGTGTGTAATGTATATGAGTTCCTTTTAACTTCATGTATAATTAGTCTGTGGTAAAAAGAAAGCTTTATCATATAAATCTTTCTTTTTCTTTATGGGGGAAGTGTTATGTAAATTTGTTTTAATTTATATCTGATTTAATTGTTTGTAAGCTTTAAAATCTTTAAATTTTTTTAATTTCATTATATGTCAAAATAATGTAGTTTTGTTTATTAGGAACTCGATACTTTTCCAGAAAATAGTTTGACCATAACTGTTCATTTTATAAACACCTGAGGCTTACCTGGTTCCCATTCTTAATTCAAAATTAGTAACAGCCACGTGAACAATTGATTTTTAATTTATTTTTATTGTGGGAATAATAAGGTTGAGATTTATACTGTATTGGATACGTGACCCTCGACTTCTAAATAGTTTTTAGTGAAGTAAACAACTTTTAATCTCGGAGTAAAATGATTGGTTCTTATCAAGGACATACAGGGGTTACGTGTTTTCTTTAATATGCAAACATGATCACGTGATCCTCTATTTCTCAATTAGGTGTTTCCGAAATTGCGCATTACTTAGTTTTAATAGTGATGCTTTGAGAGAGATCTCACAGTCTGGGCTTAAAAACACTTGATGTCAAGTCGTTTCCTTCTGTTGTAGCCAATTTTAGAGTTATATTTTAATTTTTCTTCAGATTAGTTGAATTCTAAATAATTAATTCGTTTCTCTGGAAATATTTTCGAGTTCATACAGAATTCTTGAACAGAGACATTTCTTAAAATTTTTATTTGGATTTCCAAAACAGGGGGATTATTTCTTGTGTTTCACAAAGAACTGTAGACAACAACATTGCACAGAATACAGCATACGTCATTGCCGTCCATCTTGGATTCTTCGTTGGGACTCGAACTTGAAATCATTAGAACATTTTATTATTAGGACTTCTAAAATTTTATTCGTGGATTATTCTTGGATTATTTTTGGATTTGATTCTTGAAACCGTAAGTTCTTATTTTTGATATTTTTACAGTAATTTTCCAAGGAAATAAATTATTTGTTAAATTTTTTAAACCTTGTTGTTTTCACTCTTTCTTGTGTTACTGTTTATTCGAGCCTAAACACGTAACATAATAATAGTTATAATAGTGTGTGTGTGTGTGTGTGTGTGTGTGTGTGTGTGTGTGTGTGTGTGTGTGTTGGTATAATGTGTGTAAACACTTATCATTTGCGTTGGAAAGTAGTGGGTAGTAGGGGCGTGTTTTGGATTGTAATCAAACAGCGGTTGCTGAATATTATATGTGCGTATGTTGTATTGAAATTAAGAACCAATTACTGAATTGTAGAGGTGTATACTTGATTGCAAAGGTTATGTGTTTGATTGTAGAAATTGTTTAGCATAAAATCTTTTCTTGTCTCCATAAATTTTCGGTCTTTTGTGTCTATGCACTTTCGAATCTTTGTCACTATAAATGTTTGTCCATATACACACGTTTGACCCTATAAATACATTTGTCCCATAAGCAAGTTTTGTCTCGATAAGCACTTTTGTCCGTATAAACTCTTTTGTTTCTATAAACACCGCTGTCTCCGTCATCTCTGTTGTCCACATAATACCATCCTCATGTTAAACCTATGGGCAATTTTAGCATATGATTTCCTCTTGTTTCTATACCAGCCAATAGTGTTAACCGATTGGCTAATTTTAATTGCACCTTGTACACCAATCGTCCCACGCAACTACGTTCGGAATGATGATACAACGTTTTCTGGCTTGCTTGAACGATCAAGTAAAACTATCACGATGAGACTGTCGGACATTACAAATAACTTGTTCTGTGTCCATAAAGCCCTGATTTCAGTTTTACCTCCACTTACTTCTTCTCACGAGGTGCACTGAGTAATCTCAGTAGCTAATTATTCACAGTGGTTGGCTACAGCATTTGCAACTCTTGCAGAGCAAGCTGCTTAAACCATTTGCGTTGACACAACTAGTCTCGGTAAGATGTTCTTTCATTTGGTCATAATAATAATAACTGTCCCAACCAGTGGTCGAATTATCCTTCGGAGTCACGTTTGTGAGCTGATGTTGGCTATACACTTTGAATATTCGGCCCGAATGATGGCTCACGACGCGTGGCATACAATAAATGACATCTTTTCGTAGATTAGCCTTCAGAAGCTAACACCTTTTCATTTCAGTCATATTTTGAGAATGGACTGCTCAGATTGATTTACAACTTGCATAGGTAACTAGTATGAAGGGACGATTGAAGCCAGGTACAACCAACACGGTACTAAGACGGATCTTTACGTAACAAATTCTTATTTGTAAGTGGCTATTGTTATCGAAAGCAGAATCGGCCGACATGTTATGACCTTACCCCGCATTCACAGAACATAAATTTGCTGGGTTTTAACTTGAAATTAGGGTTTAGTAGACACGTCTTGATCCAAGCGTGCTAACGTGTTTCCAAGTATACCATATCGCTGAGACCAAGCAAGAAAACTTTGTATTTAAGCTCAAACGGTTTCCAACAGATGAAAATGTGTCACAGGTGCATTGCATAAACGAATGACAACAAATTGGTATAAGTTCATTTTTGTTGTTGTTGTAAATATAAACTTGGATCGGTCATCTTCCTCGACCTCCACATGCTCTATTAACGATAATTGTGCAGAAAGCCTCTAACATCAAACATTCGGCTTCCATCAGCCCAAACAATACAATGGCAACACATACATCTCTAAGAAAAACGCAGTAGTTTTAGCCCCTACATCCTTAATTGGTATTTAGTAACGCTAATGTCACACCTATGCAGTCGTAAAACCCAAAATTCCATAAGGATAATGTCAGCAACAACGAAAACATGCATGCTTGCCCATCTGTTTCAGTCTTGCGATTGGAAGCACTGATGAGATAAATGGTAACAGCGATGTGCTTTGGTGTTTGTTGAACCAGTATGTCTTACTACATCTTGCTTACGATAGAAACAGCAACGTCATTGTCTGCATTACAGATTCAGCACTGGACGTCTAATGCTGACCGTATTGCTTTTGGTGCTCATGGTCTTTGTTTTCTTTATACTCTATGTTCAGTCTCTTGTTTCTATACGCCAGTAGTTCTACTTTATTTAAGAGTTGCTTGATTATAGTCCAATCGTCAGGTTTCTCTTCCTCACGCGCAATTTCCGACGAATTTTTAATAGTATTGAACCTTAAAGTTGAATACATTGAGTATTACAATTTTATCATATTTAAGGCATATGAAGGGTAACTGCGATCTTTCTTATTTTCTCCCTCCCCCCTCCCATGTCAGTGTTAAACTTGAAAGGCTAGCATCTATGACTCACTGAGATTTGACCAGGGCATTGCAACGCTGTCCTGAGAAAGTAAACATTTGAGCTACCAACTATAACAGCTTGATAGGAACCCATGTCAAATTATCATTTTCAAAGGGAAATTTATGCAACGTAGTTCAGAGATTCTATGCTGTCCATAATCTGACGGAAGAAATGATTATCTCGGGAAAAATTTAGGAACCGCTGCGTAAGATTGGTCAGAGTAAATTAAGGTGTACACTTTGGAAGCAGTGGGAATTTAAAGTGACGACCTGGGTCGAAATTCTTTAGTCAGAAAATCCTGAGAGAGGAAGCCTAAAAAGAATAGTGCTTTCCTCGTTAAACAAGAAAAGGGGACCAGGTAGCTGTCTAGTAAGAGAAGACAGGTTGTAGTGCTAGGACGCACAATTTCTGAAAGAGAACGGCATTAGGGTACGCAATTTTATTTTTTCACGTACTTTGCTATTTTTGATCGTTTGTTTTATGCAGATGTGTTTGACATGACTGCGGTCCATATTATGTATCGATTATTCAGTTTCATGGAAATCTGTTGATGCTAGAGTTGTTATGCAACTTATCTGTGTAAATTTAGAGTTACTAGTTCACTGATAGATTTGACGGATTGCATGCTATCCAAATTTTCATATGTGTAGGATTTCATAGGGTTATGTGTAATAATTTTATTTGCCGTTAAGACGATACTACTTATCGTGAGTTAACGATAATCGCATATTTATATCTGCTTTTGTAATGTTTAAGTAATCTTGTAAGATAGGGATTGCTGTGAGCTAGAATTTTGTGAATTTATGCAATAGTAATCGAGCATGTGGTAGCGTAGGTAAAGAGATACGGTCATGTTAGAGACACCACTCACGTGTTAATGTATTGTCGGTCGCTGTGAAGCGCGAATTAGGATCTATCGAAATAGGTCAGAATTTATGCAGTGTTTGGACAGCTAGTTATTTGTGCTTCTGAGTAACGTAAGTGAGGGAAGTTTATGTGCGTATAGAAAGTGATATGTATAGAGATTTAAGGGTAATTTTGTCCTTTAAGGAAACGGATTTCTGGGAGAGACATGACAGTCCGAAGACGGATGTCGGAAATCCGGAAATAGACGACGTATTTAGAATAAAGGACTTAGAAGTCCAGGAACAGATCAAACGTTCGGAATAGGAAGACTAGAGAATAGAAAGACGTGATACACGAGTCACAAGAGGAAGGTGATGCAATCAGTCGTGGACATTGCGCTCCTTTCACCACTCATTATTATGATGAACTAAATCCAGATTAGACCCTGCCATTAAATTATGTTGACATAGCTTAGATTGAATCGGACCTGCCGCTATTAATTGCTATTGATTAAATTTTGTTATTTTTCTTGTCTAAGGGTGCTCGTATTGCATTACTTCTTCCCAATAGTCTTGCTCAGTTCTCTGTTGATATTCTATCTATCCACTGCCACCGGACTATACAATTGAGGGAGGCCATCCTCTAGATAACTCCAGCCAAATCCAATTAACCACCTCTATTATTAAGAGGACGACGTTACATTGAACCTTAGAACAGAATCTTACAGGCGTTTACCTTACTGCAACACACAAGAAAACCTCCCATTCGATCCTGATTCTGACTGCAAAATGCACGCTTTGAAGGCAATGACGCCATCTTTAAGATCTCCAATTTTCATCCTAAACCACCTCAAATATTGGTCTTTTGCGAGACGATCGCAAATATCAGGTGGGCAACCAGGGTAGTCTTGTATGGCTCTTCCTAGTTCCGGAAGTGTTCTTCATTAGAAACTGCTTCAAAGTTCCACCGTATGGTATTCGTCGTGGATGCAAGACTCGAAACCAGCTTACAAAGTAGCCTTTAACTTTCCAAATTCGAACTGACTGGGCTGAAGACGTGTCAAGGATTGGAGGGCATCCTTCTTTCATCCGGCCAACACAACCCGTTCTAAGATTCATTCTAGTTATCTGTCATTGCAGATCTAAAACATGGGTCATATAGAAAAGAAACAGAATTACAAATTCAATGTATACTGTTATTTATTAATTTTGAAAAAGCATTTGATTCTATTTCATGGAAATTTATTCACAGCGTTTCCATCTTCTGTAATATGAGACCAATAAGATGGCAGAAGATGAACTGTTTTATTGTTTTCATTGTAATATCCCATCGGCAGTTTTCCAAATGTTTTTAAATCATAACTGTTCAGTTTGTTTCTGTTGCTGCAGATCGGGTGATCGAATTTCTCTACATCTTTAGTTATTAGACAATGTGATCGAATGTCTCCATGCTTTACTTATTGGACAGGGTGATTGAATTTCTCTACATCATTACTTATTAGATAATGTGATCGAATGTTCCATACTTTACTTATTGGACAGGGTGATTGAATTTCTCTACATCTTTACTTATTAGACAATCTGATCGAATGTCTCCATACTTTACTTATTGGACAGGGTGATTGAATTTCTCTACATCATTACTTATTAGATAATCTGATCGAATGTCTCCATACTTTACTTATTGGACAGGGTGATTGAATTTCTCCACATTATTACTTATTAGATAATGTGATCGAATGTTCCATACTTTACTTATTGGACAGGGTGATTGAATTTCTCTACATCATTACTTATTAGACAATCTCATCGAATGTTCCATACTTTACTTATTGGACAGGGTGATTGAATTTCTCTACATCTTTACTTATTAGACAATCTGATCGAATGTCTCCATACTTTACTTATTGGACAGGGTGATTGAATTTCTCTACATCATTACTTATTAGATAATCTGATCGAATGTCTCCATACTTTACTTATTGGACAGGGTGATTGAATTTCTCCACATCTTTACCTGCTAGCCAGCATGATCGAATTTCTCCAGGTATATACTTATTAGACTGATTGGTGGATGTTAAAGGAAACAACTTTTTCTTTCACAATTAGCAGACGATATTTAATTCTTGAAAGTTATTTGAATCTCTGAAATCCTCTATTGGAGTATTACATTTCTTTGCAAGAATTTCACAACTGAAACTTAACATTTTAAAACAAAGACAATGTGCTTATGAAGTAAGATGCACAGTGCTGAAATATTACAGGTACATTTCGAAAACAAGACATAAATAATAATGACAATAACATAAATTTTTTTTGAAACATTGGGTAAATCAACCTTTAACACCAATTAATTTAAAAAATTAGAAACTTTTTTGAAAGCTTATTCATTTTGTTTTCTTTTGGTTACCAAAATCTTCCATAAAATTCTAGCAGGGAATAAAATTATTTAATTTCATATTTTTATGGTTGTTAAAATGTGATACAATTACAAGAGAAGTTTTGTTTTAAAATGTTTCTAAAGCGATGAGATGTTTTTCATTCGTTTGGCAATGAATTATATCACAAGAAATTCCCCTTCCTACTAGGACATGAAAATGTGATGAAATTATTTTTAAAATGAACAGGTATGATGGGTTTTTTATATTTTATTTTTTACCTGGAAATCGTTGATGGAAATAAATATAGCCCAGATAGGACAAGATCGTATGTAAACAAATTTATCGATCAAATCATTAATGACGATTAACAAGATGTTAGTCGTATATAAAACTGAAGGTTTGAAAATAACGTTATTTATCAATAACATGCTTAAATGGAACATACATTGAATTTGATGATATTAAAACTACATATATGGCATCAACACAGTTTCACGAGTCAGAAGGTCTAAATTAATATATGGACTCCTTATTAGAAACGTTAAGTATGATTCAAGTACAAATCCTTATAAATTCTTTTTCGAAGTACTAAAGGGTTGATAGACATTGCAAAAGCTACTATTGAATTTGGATGTTACAGCAACTAGTGAACATAAATATCATGACATCTTAGTTTGAATTGCTAAATAAAAATATATTCTAAAGTTTTAACGATAAAAAACCACAAAGCTCATAAAGAAATACAGATCAGCGTTATTCATATTTAGTATCAGTGATTTGTTTTCACAAATAAAATTGTCATACCAATAAATTTACTTTTTAACTTTCCCTGAAATAATGCTGTATCTGCTTTAGGAATTATGTGTCCCATTGGATTTGAAATATAACTATGTGTCCTATTGGATTTTAAATATAATGATGTGTCCCATTGGATTTGAACTATAATGATGTGTCCCATTGGATTTGGAATATAATAATGTGTCCCAGTGGATTTGAAATATAATGATGTGTCCCATTGGATTTGGAATATAATGATGTGTCCCATTGGATTTGAAACATAATGATGTGTCCCATTGGATCTGAAATATAATGATGTGTCCCATTGGATTTGAAATATAATGATGTGTCCCATTGGATTTGAAATATAATGATGTGTCCCATTGGATTTGGAATATAATGATGTATCCCATTGGATTTTGGAATATAATGATTTGTCCCATTGGATTTGAAATATAATGATGTGTCCCATTGAATTTGAAATATAATGATGTGTCCCATTGGATTTGAAATATAATGATGTGTCCCATTGGATTTGGAATATAATGATGTGTCCCATTGGAATTGAAATATAACGAGTTACAATGGATTAATGCGGAGATAGGCATACAGAAGGAATATATTAAAGACAATTTGGTGCAACTTTTCCTTTTAACAATTATTAGATTTATATTTGTAAAATATTTGTAAACTTAAAATAGGATACGCCTAGATTAAAGGATCGAGAACTTTTCTTACAAAATCATTATATACACTGGAAGAATACAGTACTAAGTGTATTGTATCTGAGTTACTGTATTGTACTGTACTGTTTTATTGAGTGTACTGTATTGAGTATAAAATGCACCCCATTCGCAACAGGGACGAGTTCTTGGCGAAAAAATTACTTGAGCTCTGTACTGCAGCTCCGACCTAGCTACCTACCTACCTACCTACTACATATGTACCTGCCTACCTGCGTGCGTGCATACGTACGTACGTTCATACAAACATACATACATACATACATACATACATACATACATGCATGCATACATACGTACGTACGTAAGTACGTACGTACGTACATACATACATACATACATACATACATACATACATACATACATACATACTAATCTGATATGATCTGAAAATGAATCTCCGTGTCTCTATCTCTTGATGTCATTCCGTCTTTCTTTGTCTCTGTCTCAAAATAATTTGTGTATCACATTTTAAATTTGAAAACCCCGATACACCGAGCGATGTGGAGTATAAACCCCGATACACCGAGCGATGTGGAGTATAAACCCCGATACACAGAGCCATGTGGACTTTAAACCCCAATACACCGAGAAATTTGGAGAATAAACCCCGACACACCGAGCCATGTGGAGTTTAAACCCCGATACACCGAGCCATGTGGAGTATAATATCTGGTAATCTAGTTGTTAGCAATAACAGACAAATTGCCGTCACATTAGAGTAGAAGTGGAAAATAATTGCACATACCAAGAGGAAACTGATGTTATATGCAGAAAGTAGGTTCCGTTACAATTTAAAGTGCTACTTTAGCGGAAACCTTTATCTTCATCTTTTACTGAAAGGTGAACGATTCTGTTTTTTACTTCAGCATCCTGGGATGTCAATATTATTGTCGTATCATATGATAAGTTATGTGCACAAACCAGACACGGGAGTGATATAATCATGGTTGTTGAGTGGCCGGAAAGAAAGCAGAAAGGAAACAAGGCATGTTTCAAAGGAAGCAGGGCAAAATATATATCAATTCAACATGCTGTTGAGTAGTTTTTCCACATGCTTAATTGAGACCGCAGTGGAACACAGTTATGGCACTTCCCTTTAAATATCGCAGATCTCAATCATGATGATGTCCTTCCTTTCTGCGCTTCCCATAATAATAATTTATATCTCTGTCACTCATTAATTGCCGAATTTGCGTCGAGCCTGTCAGTCAGTGAGACTTTATTGGTTGCTTGTGAAAACAGCGACGACAGCAACGTGGGTTCAGAGCACCATGTTTGATTTTCCAGCTCTACACCATGTAAATCAGGGGCTAATGCCTGGCCGGATGACATTACAAAGCAAATAATGGCTGATAACAGTTTCTTTCATGATGACTTTAAAGAAATGTAAATGGACATTTCTGTCATAAAAACTACATTACTTCATTGAAAAATTTATTTCTGGCATGAGAAAATCACATAATATATATCTTAATATTTATCATTTACAAATTTAAGAAGACTCATTAATACATGATTGTGCTCGATAAATAATGAAAGATGTATACGCAGAGCTAGAAAGTTAAGTCAAGATATTATAAAATTTTCTGTCTTGCACTCGTATCATATTTAAAATTTGTTACTAAATAATGCGATTTGTGTTTTTTTTTCTTTCTTTTTTTCAAAACTACGAAGTTGTGTGATTGAACACTAACAATACTAACACAAAAAGGAACTAATAAACGAAATTGAAATACTTGTAGAAATAATTTATTGAAAACTCCAGTAACCACAATTGTTTTATAAACTTTGCTGATATGATAAAGTATCGTTTTGAAGTTCATATTAAAATTTGTCAAAGTCAAGTTTCCGACGGATATAGTTGCAAAAACGATCGTGATTAATTAGTGGAAAACCCCAAATGCCACATGGGTGTCTATTTTGCAAGTCTATTCATGCAGTACGTATGGGGTCCAATTAAGGAAACAAATGAACCATACTGGACCATCTGGGTGGATTTCGGAGATAAGATTAACTTGAATGTTTGCTAGGAACTACGTAGAATAAATACGACAATAATTTATAATTGTTTTGGAGGAAGATATTACTGATATCAGGAGTTATAACGTGAAAGGTCCTAGACGGAAAGAAAGTATTCTTGCAGAACTGCTTGTGACTTAATCTTCTTGAAGACAAAGTTATTTCCCTTATTGCTACCATGGAAAAGTTAAAAGAAATAAAATACTGTACATTGTCGATCGATTTGTAAAACTTATATTTTTATATAAAAATACGTCGGGATAATATGTCAAAAAAATTAAACTCATTTTGACATAAATTCATATGTCAAATCTACCGTTCTATTATGTTGAAGTAACGCCCCCTCCCATACACACCCACACCAAACCTACACAAACACCACAACCACCACCATGACCGATGCATCTGTTCATTTCTTGCAAATCATCAGTTACCTTGGAAGGGATGGGGTAACGGTGAGTTTAAAGGAAGTTTATCGATTGGGCACAAACGACAAACACGAAATAGTAAAAATAAAAATGAGAAGTACTCTGTGTCTCTGTCTGCCTCTGTCTGTCTGTCTCTTCCTGTCTGTCGCTCTCTCTGTTAAAAGACAAGAAAAGAATATTATAAATCTCTTGCTTTGGTAAAAATGAAAGTGCACTCGATGCTAAGACCTACCCCCCCCCCAACAACAACACATTTATGTATCATACAATGCCATATCCCGTTAAAAGATTTGGGAAAGACAATATAAGCCAAAACTGTACTGTTGTATTAGGTATAAAATAGAGATCATTCGTTTGTTTTTCATTTAGTTGGCATGACAGACAGACGGCATGACAGACATTCAGACGGACGGACATACATTCATGTAGATGGACGGACGGACGGACAGACAAACAGACAGTGGGATAGATAGATAGGTAGGTTGGTAGGTAGGTAGGTAGGTAGGTAGGTAGGTAGGTAGGTAGATAGATAGATAGATAGATAGATAGATAGATAGATAGATAGATAGATAGATAGATAGATAGATAGATAGATAGATAGAGATAGATAGATAAGTAGTGAAGGGGGGCACTCTACGTACAATGGGAATTAGCATTAAAAACACCCTTGGGTCAATCTACGTACAATGGAAATTTAACATGGAGAAAAATCGTGGGTCAATCTACGTACAAGGGGAATTAACATGGGAATAAATCGTGGGTCACTCTACGTACAAGGGAATTGAACATGGCAATAAATCGTGGGTCACTCTACGGACAAGGGAATTTAACATGGGATTTTTTTTAAATTTAAAAAAAATTTTTTTAAAAAAGGGGTAGGCAATGGAAAGGCTATCTCTTTTCGAGAAATATGGCTGGCCCTGAAAAGGGCCTTTGGGTTTTATGTTAATGTATTCATTAACATAAATGGCACCGCATTGGTCTTCTTCTTGTCCTTAGGCTGCGTCTTACTGTTGGTCCGTACATCAGCACTCTTTTCAGGCATCCTTGTCTTTCGACGTAGATCCTACGTATCCACAGGCTGGTGTTTGTCCTGTGGACAACGGTCCACTTCGATCGGACATACATGAGCAAGTCTGTCCGAAACATCATGGAAGACACAAGGGTGGATGACTCAACTGTAGTCCACATCTTGAAGCGACGAGAACAGGTGAATCAATGCATTGAACGGCGCTTATTTATAGGCGGAGGAAGGATTGAAACGGATTGAGTTCATTTACCAATCCGAACACGCGTTACAGAATTCAGTCAGCTCGCATCCAATCCGAAGAGAGCAGTCTGTGACGTCACGTAGTCAATATAGATTCGCTAGCGCTTGTGTGCAGTCAATCTATGCGACAGTGATTCAACATGACGGAAACTCAGAAAACGATCCAGTGGGGTGCACCAGCAGGGGAGATTGCCCAAGGGAACCCGGACTTACTTTCAGAAGAGGTGAATTGGGATTTTGTGGATTTTCTCTCCTCGCAAGAATTTGTTCCGGAACCTTCGTTACTTTCTTCATTACCGCAAGTGGAGAATTTTAGACAGAGACAGAAAGAAGAATTGGAGAAATTTATACAACGACAAAAGGAAGCGGAACAGACTTTTCTCCTACAGCAACAGCAACAAGAAGAAGAGGTAAGAAAAAAACAACAGCAAGAAGAAGTAGCAGCAAAGAAACAAGAGGGTGAAAATCAAACGGTCACGGTACTGTTGGACATTTTAGCGGAGTTAAGAAGTCTGAAACAAATGTATCAGACTTCTTTATCACGACCGAAGAGAATACGACCTTCCCGAGCCAAACATGTCAACCCTGTGACTAAGCCTACCGTACCACCCTTAGTGATTTCAACCCAATCATTATCATCAACATTACGCAGTCCAGAAGTAGGCCTTGGCCGTGGCAAAGGCTTAAGGCAGTTAAAATTGATTGCTTAAACTCACCCCTACACCATGAAGAAAAAAAGGCCCTTTTCAGGGCCACCCACATTTCTCGAAAAGAAATACAATTTCAATTTGCCAATAACTCAAAAAAAAACTCACCCATGTTACCCTTTTAATACGTGTCTGTGTATGAGTGCGTGAGTGTAGCTTCTTATTTTAAAATCACAACTCAAAGACACTTACCTTATATCATTCATTTATTCTTTTCTCCATTTTTTACAATCCAATTCACAATTTATAACTCAACACTTTAATAAAAAGTTCATTAATTTCTTCTTTTCTCCTTGTTTAGTCTCTCTGTTTTTTGAATTTCTTCACCGTCACACTCTTTTCCTCTTCTTCCTCCTCGCTTTCTTCCCTTCTTCTTTTTTTCTCCTGTTTCTTTTTCTTCACCTGTCTTCTTTCTTCCTCAGAAGAATCCCTCTCTTCCTCTGAAGAATCCCTCTCTTCTTCTGAAGAATTCCTCTCTTCTTCTGACTCCTCTTGTTTCTTTTTGGGGCAATCTGGAGACCAATGTCCTTTTTCTTTACAATAATAACAGGTATCTTGACTTTTGTCTTTTTTATCCCCTGTTTTTTTTCTTTTTTGACGGTCTGGACACTCTGAAGACCAATGCCCTTTCTTCTGACAGATATAGCAAGTATCTTGACTTTTATCTCTAAAGGAAGGAGAGTAGTCCGTAGGCTGGTCTGAAGAGAATTTTCTAATGACCCCTCGCAAAGCTCTGACGAAACGTTCCATCTGGTCAGTCTCTTCCATCGTTGTGCTCGGCTCGAGAGTGAAATGAATAGTGAAAGGACAAGACACACACCCTTTTATATACGCTGGTCTGCTATGACTATAAAGTAGTTTATGGTGTTTGAACTTGAGTCATTTGACTTTTTGCTTTCAAGATGAAACGATCCCATTCATTCGAGAAGAAAGAAGAAGAAAGTAAGAGGCAGAAACGTGATCTATCGCCTCGTACCAGGGCTGAGATCTTGGCACAAATTCATGCCAGTGATTTTGAAGAGGACATGAGTGAACCAGAATCCGAACCCTCTAAACCAAGTTCATCACCCTTAGTTAACCCTGAAAAGTACTATTCCATTCGAGAGACGGAAAAGCGCTCCTCTAGAAAATTTAGAACCACGGCTTACAAATACACGGTGAAGTTTAAAGATTTCAAGGCTGAAGTGCCGTTAGAGAAAGCAGAAGGGTTCATCACTGAGGTGTGGGATTCTTTGCTCACTGCACTCAAGCGACAATGTCAACCCAAAGAAGACGATCGCTTGAGACTTTCCATACAACACGACGGTTTGAAATCCCCTGTTTGGATCGAGTTTAGCACCCCTGCAGAATTAACTGCTTCCAAAGTCATGGACAAGATTCAACACGTACAACAATCTAATGATCAGTTTGACATCACCGATGGTAAAGCCACACTGGATATGACCCACGTCTCTCCTCCTCAAGGGACTGGACGCAAAAAGATGTTATTGGTGGACGACCTTCGCAACACCAAAACGAGTCTCGTCCGAATTAACAACCCTCATGACCAGATGTGTTTAGCCCGTGCCATCGTGGTGGGACGAACCTATGCCAACAAGAACGACACGGTAGAATGGAAAAGAACCTGGAACACTATTCAACGTTCCGACCGAGCCAAACAACGAAACGAAGCAGAACTCCTGTTACAACAAGCCGGACTGCCCAAAGACACACCCTGTGGCATTCCTGAGATGCAAAAATTGCAAGATGCCCTAGCTCCACGCTACACCTTGAAAGTGCACCCTCAAGAAGTGCGCGGACCTCTGTTGTTTCGAGGCCAAGACTTTAAGGACGGAAAATACATTCACCTTTATCATCATGATGACCATTTCGATACCATTACCAGTATCACTGGATTCCTGGGATATGTTTATTATTGTGAGAAATGTGACCATGGTTATAACAATCGAGAGCAACACAAGCATTGTGGATCGAAATGCACAGGATGTTTGGCCTCTTCACCCTGTCTGAGCGAAGAACCAGTGCCTTGTTCCACTTGTCTGCGCACGTTTGTCAGCCCTACCTGTTACCAACAACATCTGAAAACGCAAGGTTCACAGCAGAAATGCGCTTGTCAACTGCTGAGATTGTGCCCTACGTGTGAACAAGTCATACGTACCAATAATACCAAGGCACACGTATGTTCAGGAAAGAAAAAATGTCACATTTGTCACCACATCGTGGACTTGGAACACCAATGTTACGTGCAAAAATACCAACCCTCACCAGAGAAAGAGGACGGTCATAAGAAGAAAGGCAATTTCATCTTTTTCGATTTCGAATGCATGCAAGAGACCGGCATTCACATTCCTAATTTTTGCGTGGCTCATCGAGCGTGCGAGAAGTGCATTCAAGAACCTATCTTCAGTCATTGCCCTCACTGCAGCAAGATACCCGGAGGACGTGAAAAAATCTTTCGGGGACCGAACACGTTAGCCGATTTTGCCCAATGGGTCTTAGACCCCGTCGACAAGACGTGGAGCCAAGAGGACATCGAACGTTACGGAGATTGTCATCGTCATGCCACGGTGATGGCTCACAATTTTTCCGGATACGATGGACAGTTTCTTTTGAGGTACTATACGGAACAAGGCACCGAGCGTCCTAAAGTGACTTTGAACGGAGCCAAAATCATTTTCATGCAAGTGGGACAAGTGCAGTTTAAAGATTCGATGAGCTATTTGGCCATGCCTTTGAGTCGAATGCCTAAAACGTTTGGAATGACAGAAATGGCTAAAGGGTACTTTCCACACTTTTTCAATACGGAAGCCAATCAACACGCCGTTCTACCCCATTTACCTGAGGCTCACTATTACGACCCCGACAACATGCGTACCGAACAACGAGAAGCTTTCTACGCTTGGTACCAGGCTCACGCTTCGGACCCTTTCGACTTTCAGGAAGAAATGCTAAAGTATTGTCGTTCCGACGTGGACATTTTACGGCGTTGCTGTGGAAAATTTCGAGAACTGTTCATGGAACACGGAGGGGTGGATCCTTTGAAAGAAGCTTGCACCATTGCCAAAGCGTGTTCCCTAGTGTATCGACAACGATTCATGCCTCAAAACACCGTGGCTGTCATCAGCCCTCAAACGACCCACTTTGTCAAACGTCAATACTCGGTCAAAGCCCTACGTTGGTTACATTACTTGTGCGACAAGGAAGACAAGTGGATTCAGCATGCCCGCAACGGAGGGGGCGAAAAGACCATCGGAACGTATTCGGTCGATGGCTGGGACTTAGAAAACCCCAAGATCGTGTACGAGTTTAACGGTTGCTTATTTCACGGATGTCCTGTTTGTTACCCTGACCGTGGCACTAAAAATCAGTTTTTGCAACGAACCATGGAAGACTTGTACCAGGACACTTGTCAGCGACGCCTAAAGTTAGAACAGGAAGGATACCAAGTGGTGGAAATGTGGGAACACGAGTACGATCACCGTATGAAAACCGATCCCGAGTTTAAACGCCTCGTGGAAAGTTACCAGTTCATGGACCCGCTGAACCCAAGGGATAGTTTGTACGGAGGAAGGACCAATGCCACCTGTTTGCTGTACCAAGCCGACGAAGAGAAAGGAGAAGAAATCAAATACTTGGACGTGTGTTCGCTGTATCCCTACGTGTGCAAATATTGTCGCTTTCCTGTAGGGCACCCGCAATTGTTCACGGAACACATCGACCTGAAAAACATTCGACAATACGAAGGCTTGATAAAGTGCAAAGTTTTGCCTCCCACCAACCTATACCATCCCGTCTTACCTCACCATTGTCAAGGCAAATTGATGTTTCCCTTGTGCCGTACTTGTGCCGAAACGTGCAACCAGGACCAACCTTGTCAGCACAGCCAGGAAGAACGGGCCTTGACGGGAACCTGGGTCAGCGTAGAATTGTTCAAAGCTCTGGACATGGGATACCAACTGTTAGAAGTGTACGAAATTTGCCACTTTCCCAAGACACAACAGTACCACAAGGGTGACCCTACTCAGAAAGGCATTTTCGCTGACTACGTGGATGCCTTTTTGAAACTGAAGCAAGAAGCCAGCGGCTATCCTTCCTGGTGTCACACTCCCGAAGACCAAATACAATTCAAAGAGAAATACTACGAACAAGAAGGCATCACTTTAGACCACATCGAGAAAAACGAAGGCAGGCGATCGTTTGCCAAAGTGATGTTAAATTGCTTGTGGGGTAAAATGGCACAACGACCGTGTTTACCCAAGACGGAATATTTGACAGAACCTTCCCGCTACTTCCAGATGATTCACGACAAAACCAAATACATGAAACACGTGGACGTCGTTCGAGAGAATTTGATCTTGGTCAATTACGAAGAAGATCTGGACTTTGTACAAGACGACCCTTTTGGAAATGTCATCATTGCGGCTTACGTGACAGCTCATGCTCGCTTAAAATTGTACGAAGCTTTAGAACTGTTAGGGGAACGCGTCCTGTACTTTGACACGGACAGTTGCATTTACGTCCATCACCCTATTCAACATCACCCTAACATCGAAGGAGACCGTTTAGGAGCCTGGACAGACGAGCATCCCGACGACAAGATTCTAAGTTTCGTCAGTGGCGGTCCCAAAAATTACGGCTACGAATACCGGGACAAACAAGGAGAAGTGCACACGACGTGCAAAGTGAAAGGACTGACTCTGAATTATCGTACCAGTCGTGTGGTCAACTTTGGGGTATTGAAAGAAGCCTTGCAATCGGGAGAGGATGGAAACTTTAAAGTGACCACCTTTCAACCGAACAAGATTGTACGTTTACCCACTCACCACATCGTCAGTCGACCCTTGGAAAAAGTTTATCAAATCGTGTACCAGAAGCGAGTTCGACTTCCCAATCATTTCACCTTACCGTATGGACACGTTGGTATAAAACATTGGTTGTAAGATAGTTACCCACCAGAAAGATGACTTCGCCACAGCAAGAATCGAGTGAGAAACCCGATGAGAACTCCAAGTTCAAACCCTACCATTTTCCAGTCTTCTTACCTGACTATTGTGATTGTGCCCGTCGATTGGACACGTTTCAGAAATGGCCTACGGATAGGGAAGGATTACCTTCTTCGCATGTTTTAGCTAGAACAGGATTTGTCTACTTGGGACCTGAGTCAGGATTGGGATACGAGGTACAGTGTTTTGCTTGCGGACTGAAGTTACGAATGGATCTATGTATCTATAAAGATTCAGCTATTCTGGAACATACTCGATGGTCTCCGCACTGCCCTTACCTTTCTATGACCTTTCCACCCATCTCACTACGGTACAATGTTGACGGTACCTTAGAGACGGTACCTTCCGAAACGAGACATAAAAAACGTAAAAAAGGAAAGATGTACAAGCTGGAGACTGCATTGCGACTAGTATAAAAAGGGGGCTATGGTCAAGATCGATAGTTCATTGTGACTACCAAGACCGAGCGAACAAGATGAATACTTTGAAAAAGACATCGTTTCAGTTTGGGGATTGTAAAAAAGTTGTATCTTCCTCTAGTGTGACTAATATTGGATGGATAAGACCCAGGCATTGCGACGGAAAATGTCCGGAAGGAAACTGCGATTGTCCATGTGGTTACCATTGTAATTGCGTAACGGAGTTTGCAGACGAGTGCGATTGTGAGCCTTGCGATGGGACCGATGCTGTACCTTGTGACCTGAGCGATGCCGTAAAGCATCATGGGAACTTTAGTGCCCCTACCCCTGTCATGGAAAGTGATGCTGTGCGTGTCAAACCTGTGGGATGCGAAAGCGATGCTGCTCGTCCTCTTGGACATTTTACTGGGTTTCGTTTTAAAGGGGAATGTCCACCTTCACGTTTACCTCCCTACGGATGTCATCCAGCCCTGAGCAAACTCCTGCCCATGTCACTCAACCCTCATCGAAACGAACCTGTGAAAAACGAATATTCGTTTCCTGTGCGTTTGTCGGAATACTGCGACTTTGAAAATCGTCTTCAATCGTTCAAAGGAAAATGGCCAAAGTATCTGGGAGGACCGACCCCCGAAGAATTAGCCAGAGCCGGATTTTTCTACTTGGGCGAAGGAGATAAAGTCAAGTGCTTCAGTTGCGGTGTGTCACTTCACCACTGGGAACCGCAAGATTCGGCCTACGTAGAACATGCTCGATGGTCACCGAATTGTCATTACTTACCTTTAGTGGGACCGAGACATTGAAGTAACTTCTTACCATAATCATCTGTTCATGGATACTTTACAAGAGAACATTTGTGCTTTGCCTGTGGAGTTGAGAGAACGCATTTACCGAGAGCTGGTCAAAATACAAGTGAAACGTAAAGAACAATTGCATCCGTTACGTCACCGGTGTTTGAACCACTGGTACCTGAAGGCTATACAAGGATTGATTCAATTGAAAGTGTTCCATCGGACAGACATTGATGAACGATCCTCTAGTTTTAAAAAGGATTGGTTTGGTATGGACGATTGTAGTTACATCATTGTAAACGTACTGCATCGAATTCCAGAGGAAGAGTTAACGAATTACCAACATCTTGAACACAATGTCAACTTAGTGAAAGAGGAAACTTCTGAACGAATTGTAATGTGTAGATTAGTGACTCAACGATTTAAATTTGACACTGAAGTGAAACCATGTTTGTGCAAAGAGTACATTTCTTGTGTCAGACCAAAGAGGATTTAGTATGACCTATTCATGGATACTTTGCTAGAGAACATTCGTGCTTTGCCTGTGGAGTTGAGAGAACGCATTTACCGAGAACTGATCAAAATACAAGTGAAACGCAAACTCAAAGTGATTCGTCCGTTTTTAAATTATGCTATGTTCCAAAGTACAAGAAGACTGATTATGAGTGGATATTACATTAGACACAAAGTTAAACGAGGCTATTGGTCGCCACCCAACGATTCCAAAAACAGTGTATATAATTATGGATACTTTACAAGAGTACATTTTGGGCTTGCCTGAGGAGTTGAGAGAAAGGATTTACCGAGAGCTGGTGAAAATACAAGTGAAACGTAAAGAACAATTGCATCCGTTACGTCACCAGATCTTTAACCACTGGTACCTGAATGGTATAAGAGGACTGATTCGTCAGAAATTTTTTCACTGGTCAGACCTTGTTGAATACTTTCAGTATATGAATGATGATGGGCTAGACGTTCGTAATTTTGGTTACTTGGAGATTCACTTACTGCAACGTATTGAGGAAGACGAGTTAAAGGATTACCAACATTTGTTACATGGAATCTGCTTAGAAAAAGACGAAACATCTAGACAAACTCTGACGTTTCAGTTACAGTATGTAACATTTAAATTCCCTACTGGAGAACGAACGTGTTTGGTTAGAAATTACCTTTATTGCTTCCGAAACAAAGACACTATAAAATCAAGTTGCCATGCCACGGATTATGTCACATATCATTCAACAGATTCCGTGGAAGGAACTCAATGACCATATTCAAACCGTGGATCATTACCATCGATTATTACAAGAATTGTATCCGTTCAATTTGGGACGACAAGTGGTGTGTGTCTTAGTGACTTGTTTTCTGGGATTTCGTTTACCAGCCGATTCTTTGTGGACTCTTTACGATCAGTACTTACCACCTCCATGGCCTTAAATGGTCACGAAAAACTCCTTTTGCTCAAAGCCTTGCGGTTTCATCTGGATACTTCTCGACCTCAACAGGAAAAAAAGATTCGTCAACTTTTAGCTACCCAAGACGTGTATGACGATGTGTGTGTAGCTTGTGACTTACACCCTCATTGGACAGATGTCCGTGCCTGGAAAGAATGGGGTTTTGAGGCTTGGACCCAAGAAGTGGCCCAGTATGCACGAGAGTTGTTCAAGGAAAAAAGTTACTTTTCATCCCGTGTTAGTGACGGTGCCAGAAGAACCCGTCACCCAGGACAGGACTGTCGTGGACAGACCTGAAAGACCCTTTCGGGAGGACACTTGTGTGACCTTACCCCCCTGTTGAACTGGTTAAAACATTACCCAAAACATGTGGTTGTTGTACAGACACTTGTGTTTATTCCACGTTTATAGTTATCATGTGCCTTTTATTCTTGTACTTAAGCCTTTGGCTTTTATGTATTTTTGTCTTTCGTGTTCATGTTTGAAAAAAAAACATTCAATAAACGTGTTCTGAAAAAGTATATAAACTCTTGTCTTGTTTGTTTTTTCGTGTCACAAGTGACATTTCTCGTACCATGGCTACCTCTGCTGTCTCTGCTCCCTCTTCCTCTACTGTCAAAGTCATCGACGAACACTTAGATCGTGCCAGTTGGGAGGCTTTGTATCTTCGCCATCCCTTTAACATGCTCATTGCTGGACCTAGCGGTTCAGGCAAAACCGAATTCATCAAACGTTTGATCGAACATAAACATCATTTGATCGATCGGCCCCCTCAACGGATCGTGTGGTGTTACAAAGAGTGGCAATCGGCGTACAACCTCTTGCGAGAAAGTCAAGGCGATTCCATCGTGTTTGTGGAAGGCATTCCTAAAGAAGACGATGGCATCGTCTCTGACTCCCGTCTAACCCATTTGGTCATTTTCGACGACATGTTAGGAGAAGACGAAGAAGAAATTAAATTGTGGTTTACGCGCAAAGGGCATCACCGTAATGCCAGTGTCGTTTACATCACCCAAAATTTGTTTCAACAAAGTAAAGCCCATCGCACCATCAGTCTCAATGCGCATTACGTAGTCTTGTTTAAAAGCCCTCGAGATAAATCGCAAGTACAAGTCTTAGCCAAACAGTTAGGAACGCCTTGGCTGACTCAGGCGTACGACGATGCCACTCAAACGCCACACGCCTATTTACTCGTCGATTTGAAACCTACGACTCCCGAGGATTTGCGATTTCGTACCCACTTGTTTCACCACTGGTGCCAAGACGGAGGGCCTGTCCTGTACACGTCTCCGTCCTCGACTTCATTTCACTCCCCATGAAAAAAATCTATAAAAACCTCAGACCCTTTTTCGTCTGTCTCACTCACAGTGTGAACATGACGTCCCTTCAGTCGCATCTTCCCGTCAAATTGATTCGTGCCTTGTATGGCATCAGCCGAGAAAAAGATCCACAAACACGAGCCCGTGTCTTAGAAGCTAGTCTCAAAGAAGTCTTACGATGGTTCACGGTGACGGCACGTCAATTACTCCAAGGAATCATTCAGATTCCTCATCAAACCCAACGCTTTTTCGATCGAAACAAAGTCGCTTTGGTCCAACTGGCCGATCCCCGCATCGACACTCAAACCAAAAAACAAATCATTTTGAAACCTGGAGGGAGCGGTACTCTAGGAGGGGTCATCATTCGCTCACTCTTAAGATGGGATCCTAATGCCCCCAAAGTTATCCCCAAGACAAAAGTCCAACGAAGCCCCAAGAAGAAAAAGAAAAAGACCAGGTCCCCAAGAAGAATAACTTCTCCAGTGGCAGGACCCTCCTCTTACCAGACACCACCACCATCACCCCGGAAAAAGAAAAGAAGCCCCCAGAAAAAGAAACAGAGAAAAAGTCCCCAGAAAAAGAAAAGTCCACAGAAGAAGAAGAAAACTAGTCGCAAGAGAGGCACTTCGGCCAGGACGCAACCTTACACTCGCAAGCCACGACCTGCCACAACGTCTCCGGCAGCCTCACGTTTGTCCACTTCTCCGTTGATGTCACCAGGAACTGAAGAGTACTTGGAGACGTTGATCACACCAAGAACTTCTCCGTTGATGACCCCCAAAAGAACTTCCCCAGTGGCAGGACCTTCCAATTTAGCAGCAGTGGCTGCTGCTCACAAAGTACCTTCTCCCAAAATCAAAGTTCAAGAAAGATCGGGCATGTTACAAAGTTTACTGGATTTGTCCAAGCAAGAACTGGCTCGATTTAGTCCGTTACGTACCCCTGCACGACGTGTCATGCCTGTCCTCAAACTGATAAAACGTAAAGACAATCAGTGGCGACGCGTTCCAGTATAAAAAAGGCCTGTGACCGAGTAGGGTATCAGTGTTTTTAGGTGCTCCTAAAGACTCAAAGATGTCACCCTCCAGAAAACCCCAAGGAAAGAAAAGGAAAGGACTACCACCACGTTTAGCCAAACATGGGGACCTGTTATCTGTCCTGTCCAAAGCTTCTCCACTCCTACGAAAAAAACTCATTCAAACGGCCTCCAAAGAGGTCATCGATACCGTGTGCGAATGTTGTTTGAACGTTTTGAAAGGCACGATCCCTTTGTCCAAACACCAGAAACAATGCTTAGGCAAACATCGTCACGTTCTTCGGAAAATGGTTCAAAAGAAAATTCCCATTCGTCAAAAAAAGAAGATGTTGGTCCAACGTGGAGGCATTTTACCTCTCTTGTTAGGCCCCATACTGAAAGGAGTCTTGGGAACCATGTTGGGAGGACTGGTGGGAGCAAGATAAAAAGGCCTTCGGAAGTCCCAAGATCTCAGAATTCACCCCTGACAACCCCATGGAAGGACGAAAACTAGCTTTAGTGCCTTACAAACGATGGATGGAATACCATCGGTGGCAAGAACAACGCACCCCGCATTTACCTCCCAATCCCAATTTGAGCGAGATGTCCCAGTTACAACACGAATTGCAATCCTTGCTGGATCGCCAAGATTTGTCCGAAACAGAAAAATCTCAAAAGTACGGTCAACTCTTGCAAAGACTGCAACTCTTTCACCAGAAAGCTTTAGACGAAACAGCTTTACCCACTCTGAAAGATTTTAAGACCTTGATGAAAAGTCCAGCACCATCACCAGTACCAGTACCAGTACCACCAGTACCCGTGACCAAGACAGAAAAAGGAAAAGAAGAAGAAGAAGGGTTTCAAACTCCACCAGAAAAAGTACGCAAGTTAGCAACACCACCTACCTCCAGAATTGGATGGATTAAAAAGATGATGGCCACCCCTTCTTCCTCACAAGAGAAAAAGAAAGTGAAGACAGAAGTGAAGACAGAAGTGAAACAAGAACCGATATCCCCTGCTCAGACATCCTCCTCCTCTTCGACACCTATTGCTGGCCGCACACGCAAAGCATTGCAATCCAAGAAAATACCCCAAGAGAAAAAGAGTAGCCTCTTCCAAGAGTGGGTACCTTATTAACACACCAATCAACACAAAAAAATGGAAAAAGTCTTAGCTAGCATTTACTACGATCCCTCCCATCCTGCAGGTTACGCAGGAGTTCAAAAATTGTATCGTGCTGCCAAAACGCGACTGAAAAGTCTCCGTTTACCTCAAGTGCAACGATGGTTACAAGAACAAGCTACCTACACTTTACACAAACCCATTCGACGCAAGTTTGCCAGAAGTCGCACCCGAGTGGAAGGCATCGATCATCAATGGCAAGCCGATTTAGCCGATGTCTCTCATTTGGCCAGCTACAATCGTGGTTACAAATATTTGTTTTGTGTCATCGACGTCTTTTCCAAATTTGCCTGGGTCGTGCCTTTGACTTCCAAATCGAGCAGCGAGTTAGTGCGAGCCCTGCAACGGGTGTTGAAACAAAGCGGTCGTCACCCTCTTCGATGGCAAACGGACAAAGGCACCGAATTTCTGAACCAAGCTTTCCAAAAAGAATTAAAGAAACGTGACATTCATTTTTTTACCACCGAGAATCCCGAAACCAAAGCCAGCATCGTGGAGCGTTTTCAACGCACTTTGAAAGAACGCATGTGGAAATATTTTACGCATCACCACACTCTGAAGTACATCGACATCTTACCGCACCTGGTGCAAGCGTACAACCAATCTTACCATCGAAGCATCGGACGTGCCCCGCAAGACGTGACTCCCGACAACGAAGTGCTGGTGTTCGAGCGTCTGTTCGGTACGTCCCCGACGAGGGCTGTCCCCAAGAAAAGTGGAGAGTTGACCGTAGGAGATTGGGTACGCATTGGCAAAACCAAACGCACTTTCGACAAAGGTTACTTACCTAACTGGACGACCGAATTGTTTCGCGTCACTGGACGAGTACATGGCCGTCATCCTGCCGTCTATAAATTGGAAGACATGAACGGAGAAGTACTCAAAGGAACGTTTTATTTGCCCGAGTTACAACGTGTCACCAAAAAAGAAGACGAGGTGTACGACATCGAAAGCATTCTCGAACGCAGAACCCGTAAAGTGGGCAAACGACGTGTCAAAGAAGTCAAAGTACGTTGGAAAGGATATCCACCCAGTTTCGATTCTTGGATCGACGCTTCGCAAGTCATCGACTATAAAAAGAAGAAGTGACCATCATGCCCTTTCACACATCAGACGCAGCTACGTCGACCAGTCCTTCTTCCCCTAGTTCTTCTGTGCAAGATTTACAAAAACAACCCTTGTGGGTGTGGTGTGGAGAACGTGTGCCTAAAACGCAAATCGTCTTTTTCTGCCAAATCTTCGTGGTGTATTGTGTCATCGGGGCAGCCATCGCCAATTTGAGTTTGCAACAAGGAGACAAACAATTGTGGACCATTTTATTGAGCAGTTGCATCGGCTACCTGCTTCCCAACCCCTCCCTGAAATTCTCCTCGAACGGGAACGTTGTGTCCAGTGCCAGTGCCAGTCACCACTCCAACATCCACAACCAGAACCCCATTTTGGGCGGAGACACGCCTCTGACATCCAGTAATATCCCCTCGGACAGCCACAGAACTCTAGAATTATGAGTCACCAAAACCAATTTTACTTAACCTTACCCAGTGACAGTTCCATGGAGGTGTTTCCCAACAACACGTTGTGCTGTTACACGGCCAAATTACCTCAAGCCATCCCCTTAGATCACGAAGCCCATTGGGAAGTGGCTTTAGTGGAAATGATTCACCCAACCCAAGTCCACAATATCATTGCCCAGCAAAATTGGTTTAAGGTGGAAGTTCATGACCAACAATTGCAAGTGGAGTTGGATAAAATTGGCACATCTACCAATAGAACCTATGATGACAAAACTAAAACGTGGACCTACAACTTGTCCATTCTCCCAGGCTATTATTTCAGTGGTCATCATTTGGTCAGCGCCATAGCCTCCAGGTTTAATGGCGTGTTCCATAAAGCTTTGAGTAATGTCCAAAAAAGTGTCACCCTGGAATACCACAAAATAGCTCGTCGCTTTCTGATGAAATTTTCTGAGGGGTCCAAAAAATTCATGTCTTTCTTATTTTGTCCTGAATTGTTTGACATATTGGGCGGTGACACAGAGATGAGGAAGATAGGAGAACAAAAAAAAAGCCCCGAATTAGCAGTCATTCATGACAACGACTCTTTTGCCAGGTATTTTCGTTTCCCGGTAGAACTGAACCAAGGACTGAATTTGATCTTTGTGTACTCCGATGTGGTGGAATACAACGTGGTGGGACACACCTCCGTACCGTTACTGCGTGTCATTCCTTTCAAAGTAGATTCTGCCACAAACGCTGACGAGGAAGGTGGAAACACTTATCACGTCCACCGCGAATTTGTCCATCCTCACTATTTGCCGGTCACTAAGTCGTATTTGGACACGGTCAACATTACTATAAAAGGAGATTTGGGACAAAATATTCCATTCACTAACAAAGGAAAAGTCACGGTGAAACTCCATTTTCGAAAACGGTTCTCTCACGACTCGTAAGTAAGTCATGTATCCAGTGTACCAAGGGGTGGCTCGACAGCGAGGACACGGTTTAGGAGACATGTTAAAATCGGCCTTTCGTTCGGTGGCCCCGGTGTTGAAACCGATGGTGACACGCGGATTGCACGCCTTGAAAGATGCGGCACTGACGCAAGGCAAAGAATTTCTCCAAAATGTCATCATCGACAAACAAAACCCTAAAGAAGCCTTCATGAGGGCTGGCAAAAATGTCTTGCTGCAAACGGGCAAAGACATTTTAGGCCGACGAGACACACCTATAAATGCCCTGCACGCTACCGAGTCAAGCATTCAGCAAGGACAAGACAGAAAGAGACGACGAAGAAAACACCCTTTCACCAGACTTCAAGCGAGAAAGGCCAAGAAAAGAAGAACCGTTCGAGACTTAGACGTTTTCGATTATTGAGACACAGCAACAACAAAAAATGATGCACCGAGAGTCTTGCGCCTGTTCCAAGACGGAACTGGATCTGTTTGCCATGCCCCCCACCATGATGACCATGCAAGAATCCCAGTGGGTGGAATTTAATCCCATCTCCTCACTGACCGATTCCGCTCCCATCGAGTTTGAAATCAAGGGGCAGCCCGAAGATTACATCGATCTGAATAGCAGTTACTTGTACTTGAAAGTCCAAGTTCTAGAAAAAGATGATAGTGGAGTAGATGACGCTGACGAAATAGCTCCCGTCAACAATTTCATGCATTCCTTGTTCAGCTCAGTGGATTTGTACTTGAATAACAAACTAGTCAGCAGCAGCATGGATACATACCCTTACCGTGCCTACTTGGAAAATCTCTTGACGTACGGAATAGATGCCAAGGATAGTCATCTCAATGCCTGTGTGCTGTGGGTAGCTGACGAAGCGGGCAAGTTCGAAAAAACAGATGGAAGCAATTCCGGCTTTGAGGCAAGAGAAAGCAAAATCTTAGAGAAGAAGAGTTTAGAACTGATGGATCGTTTGCATTTGGACATGTGGTTGCAAGAGAAATATTTGCTGAACGGGGTCAATGTCCGCTTGAGACTGAATCGCAGCAGTGCCGCTTTCCATTTGATAGCTGCTGATCCTGCTAAGGCTCCTAAAAGCATAATCCAGGAGGCCAAACTCTACGTACGACGCGTGGAAGTGTTACCCAAAGTGGGTAACGACATCAGTCAAACGTTGAGCAGAACAACCGCCAAGTATCCCATCCGACGTGTGGAAGTGAAAACGTTCACCATTTCTGCTGGACTACAATCCATAACCGAAGATCATCTGTTCCAAGGACAGTTACCCAAACGTTTGATCCTTGGTATGGTCACGAATTCAGCCTTCAACGGAGCCTTCAAAGAAAATCCTTTCAACTTTCAACACTTTTCAGTGAAGAAAGTCGAAGTCAGTCGTGATGGCAAGACCTTGTGTACCCGACCTTTCGAACCTGACTTTAGTGACAAGAAGATGAATTACTTGAGATCGTACTTGTCCCTGTACGAAGCCACCGGTCAGTTAGGAACCAACACCAGTCACGGCATTGAGTATGAGGATTATGCAGGAGGCTATGCTTTGTGGGCTTTCGATTTCACTCCAGACCAAGGCAGCGACGAGGGACATTTCCACCCTATAAAATCCGGCCAGATTCGTGTGGAACTTCAGTTTGCAGAACAACTGAAACAGACAGTGAACGTCATCCTGTATGCAGAATTCGATAATACCATAGAAATCAACAGTTTGAGAGAAGTCATTCTAGATTATTAGAAAGCCATGGAAGACTGTTATCCCTCTTTACCTAGTGGAGAAACTTTGGAGATGGAATGTAAGGAGACCGTGGAAGGAGAAGAATCTCAAGACAAAGACGAAGAAGTTTTGATGAAGTCGAGATGGCCAGAACAGGAAGCCCATTTAGTCTCCTGTTTTGCCAAACACTTGGTCGACAAAATAACGGAATTGATCAAGAAAAATTGCTATGGATGTCAAAACGATCATCCCAGTCAAATTCAACACGATAAATGCCTGATGTTGAGTCAAGAAGAAAAATTGGACGAGTATCTGGACGAAGCTTGGAGTCTCATCTCGAATAAAGACGTGTTGCACCAGTGGTATAAAGACTTGCGTGAACATTCTTGTCCAGCATTAACCACTCAAGAGATCCATCGTATCGAAGCTCTCCTGAATCAGAGTGAGGAAACAGAACGAATAACCGTTTATTCGTCAGACATTTTCAAGCAAAAAGTCAGGATCGAATTGACGACTTATTATTACCTGTGAAGAAAAAAACACACAAATCAATGGATACCTGGGAACTTTATTACCTTTTGAACCACAGTTCGTATACGGCTTCTTGGAATCCTGTCGTCTGTGCTAAAGATGAACTCCCTCATCGCAAACCTAAAGACCATCAAGCTTACGTGATCAACACGGACGAAAGTCATCTCCCAGGAACCCACTGGGTAGCCGTTTACTTTCCTCAAGAAGGATGTGTGGAATATTTCGATTCGTACGGATTGCCCCCTTTGGAAGACGATATCATCGACTTTATGAGAAGAAATGCTCAGACTACCCGATTCAATAACGTGAAATTACAAGGCACAGATTCCTTGGTGTGTGGACAGTACTGTGTGTATTTTCTACATCATCGCAGCCTGGGCTATTCCTTAGAACATTTAGTGACTCATTTTGATCCTCGTTCTTCTGCTAGAAACGATGTGAAAGTAGATCGATGGTTTTGTGACCATTATGCTTATCTTTTGTCTCAAGCTAGGAAACGTAGTGTCCATCAATGGCCTAATGATTTCCAACAGTGGAAATCACAATTTCATTCACAACGTTGTCAGCCCTGTTTAAAATAGATTGTCCATTGAGAAAAAAATGTTTGTGATTTGAAAAAATTGTTTGATGTTATAGTGTTGGATTATTGTTAAAAATGTTAGAGTTGTTGTTTAGTGTTAAGTGATTTTTGAATAAAAAATGTTGTGTTTTGAAAAAATGCCTTTGTCTTTTGTTTAGCTATAAGAATGTTGAATTGATGCTCTTTCATTTCTTACTATCCCTCTCATGACAATCACTGAACGTTGCGAATCGAAAACCGTGTGGGGGATGTTTTCCTTCACGTCCGCGCTTTCACTTTAAGAACCGGGGTTGTTTCCAGTCTAACCATCCATTGTCGACTCATCCTCCTACGAAGATGTGCTCCAAACTAGCTAAGCTCAACGAAGCCTACGTGAATTTGCATAGGGTCAGACACAGTCTGATACCGAAGCCAGAAGAAATAGAGAACGTGAGAATGTTAAAAATCACTGAAGACCTGATAGAAGAGCTCTTCAGAGAAGAAGTGAACAGGGAGAAAGAAGAATGGACAGAGAAGTACAGACTTCAAAAACAGCAACAACAACAACAACAACAACAACAACAACAGCAGCAGCAACCTGAACCTGACAGAGGCTTTGTCGATTGCCGTATCGACACCAAAGAGTTCTTCTTCTCTTTCCGAAGAAGCAGACCTATTGCCAGAAAGTCTATAATCAGAGGACATCGCATTCTTAGAAACTAAAAAAGAATGCCATAGCAAACAAAAAAACAGCCCTTTTCAGGGCTACCCAATACTCTAGAAAAGAAATAACTATTAATTTGCCAATGTGTGAAGGTGGAGTAGTGTGAAAATAAACACTAACTCTTTTTCAAAAAAAATGTGAGGGTATGTGTTTGTGTGTTTGTGTGATTGTGTTTGTAAGTGATAAAGTAGGTTGGTGTGGATAGTAGATTAAAATGATGTTTGTTTTTTGGGCTGTTTGAGGTGTATATTTTAGGTTAGATTGGATTGCTTTGTGTATGTGGATAGTCTATTGAAGTGATGGGTAGCATAAAAAAGTGAGCGAGTGTTTCTTTTAGGTCCGCGCGTTGTTGTTTTTTTTTTTTGGTCATGATCTAGGTAAGATGAATTTTATGTTTTTAGGGGGATGTTTTCCTTCACGTTCGCGCTTTCAGTATAAATTGAAACTCGTTCGGCAGTCCAGCTACCCTTGTTGATTGATCAACACAGCCAGAAGAATGACTAGCAGAATAGTGAAACTGTTAGAACTCCAGATGCACCTGGAATATGCCAGGCGGATAGTAAACGAACTATCAGCGGAGGCTATAGTAGAAGAAGCAAGAATAAAGAAGGAAGAAGAGGAGAGAAGACAGAGGGAAGAGGAGGAAAAGAAAAGAGAAGAGATGATGTCGTTTAATATTCCTGAAACAGAGGATTGGGGTGCTGAAGCGAATCATCCTCCCTCTGCGCTCCCTAGAAGAAAGGTGAAAGAAGACTGGGGAAGAAGATGCGTGTGCGGCGCCAGGCCAGGAAGGTGCAACCATTAGATAGGTGCATCTGGAGTTTAAAAAAACAGCCCTTTTCAGGGCTACCCAATACTCTAGAAAAGAAATAACGATCGATTTGCCAATGTGTGTAGGTAGAGTAGTGTGTGTATATAAACACTAACTCTTTTTTAAGATAGTGTGAGGGTATGAGTTTGTGTGTTTGTGTTTGTAAGAGCTCAGGTATGTTTGTGGGAATAGTAGATTATGGGTTTCTTAGCAAATGTGGAGAGTATAGTTAGGGTTATATTATATGAAATGAGAAAGTAGGGGGATGTTTTCCTTCACGTACGCGCGATGTTGGGTCATGATCTAGGTAAGATCCATTTTATGTTTTTAGGGGATGTTTTCCTTCACGTTCGCGCTTTGAGTATAAGAACCCACAGTATTCGTCGTTCAAACCATTCTGCACAGAATAAAAAAGAAGATGGCTTCGAACCACCTTGACAAAATGGAAAAATTGCAAAACGTCCTCGACAATTTAGGAATGATGGAGCAAATGTTGGTTAACCTAAACGAGGATCACTATTCATATAGTCCCCATCGAGTGAAGATGGAGATAAACAATTTACGAAAAATGAAGGTAATCATCAGTGATCTGTTGAAAGAAATAAAGGAGGAGAAGGAGGATGAAGAGGAAAAGATAAGAATAAGAACATGGAACGAAAAAATTGAAAAAGAAGAGGAAAATGAGAAGAGGAAGAAAGAAGAAGAGGAGGAAGAGAAGAAAGAAGAGAAGGAGAAAAAAAAGAAGAGAAAGAGTGTTGGAGATAAAATAAGAAGTTGGTGGAGGAAAAGAAGAAATTAGAAGCAGAAGAAGAAGAAAACCCAAAGGCCCTTTTCAGGGCCAGCCATATTTCTCGAAAAGAGATAGCCTTTCCATTGCCTACCCCTTTTTTAAAAAAAATTTTTTTAAATTTAAAAAAAATCCCATGTTAAATTCCCTTGTCCGTAGAGTGACCCACGATTTATTGCCATGTTCAATTCCCTTGTACGTAGAGTGACCCACGATTTATTCCCATGTTAATTCCCCTTGTACGTAGATTGACCCACGATTTTTCTCCATGTTAAATTTCCATTGTACGTAGATTGACCCAAGGGTGTTTTTAATGCTAATTCCCATTGTACGTAGAGTGCCCCCCTTCACTACTTAGATAATGCTGGACTTTTAGTGGTCCATCAGTTTTAACAGTAAACTGGTGCAAATGATCTATTCCATACCAATATTTACACAAACTCTTTCAATACTTTAGACATATAATTCTTCGTGGTTATTTTGTTGCCAATGGCGCTTGTACTGAATTCTACTTTTTGCTAAAAGTAGACCATGCAATCACTGCCCGGCTGCCGCCATATTATTTTTGGACAAAGTACCGAGACACGCTTAGTAACAAGTAGTAAATTTTATTTCTTTGTCATCCTCTTGTATTGTTTTCAAATCTACGTTGAGTAAAGCTCTTGTATGTACACATTAAAGGAATATATGTGTGTGCGCGTGTGTGCATGTGTGTGCGTGCGTGCGCGCGCGTGTGTGTGTGTGTGTGTGTCCCAAATGAATATGTTGCAACCAGTAATATTCATTTCAATCTACTCTGCTTCCTTTTCAGTTGGATTTTGTGTGTAAAATGTGTATCACGTTAAAGGGTGGCTGTCGTCATTAGGGACAGAAAGATTTGTATTGCTGTTTCCATCAGTACATACATACAAATAGACTTCCCAACAAAACGTAATTGTATATATCTTTTAATTAAGGAAATCCACGTAATATAAATATAATCAACGTGCATTGCTCTTTTCAACACCATAACTCTAATGAACATAATGCATTCTTATATTTTCTACACTGTCATTCAAAATTAGGATTTGTTTGTAAAACAGACATTGAAACAAACATGAAAAGTTATCTCCTCTTATGTTTACTTTGTTACCGATTAACACATCAGAACAAAATGCATGCATGCAAATGTTTGCTAATTTAAGATATTTTGCGTATTCTCCTTTCATCTACCATGTATGTCCTTCTTATATCATTGGATATATTTCAGAGTGATTTAGAATGGCTAGTTAGTCCATCAAGGTGATTTAAAATCGTAAGTTTGTCCATCAAAGTGACTTTGAAGGGTGGTTAGTCCATCCAAATGATTTAGAATGACTATTTAGACGATCAAAGTGATTTAGAATGGCTAGTTAGACGATGAAAGTGATTTAGAATGGCTAGTTAGATGATCAAAGTTATTTAGAATGGCTAGTTAGACCAGCAATGTGATTTAGAATGGCTAGTTAGACGATCAAATGGCTAGTTAGACCATCAAGTGATTTAGAATGGCTAGTTAGACCTTACAATACCTAGTTAGTCCATCAAAGTTATTGAGAATGGCAAGTTTGACCATCAAAGTGATTTAGAATGGCTAGTCAGGCGATTAAAGTGATTTAGAATGGTTAGTTAGTCCATCAAAGTGATTTAGAATGGCTAGTTAGTCCATCAAAGTGATTTAGAATGGTTAGTTAGACGATCAAAGTGATTTAGAATGGTTAGTTAGTCCATCAAAGTGATTTAGAATGGTTAGTTAGTCCATCAAAGTGATTTAGAATGGTTAGTTAGTCCATCAAAGTGATTTAGAATGGTTAGTTAGTCCATCAAAGTGATTTAGAATGGCTAGTTAGACCATCAAAGTGATTTAGAATGGTTAGTTAGACCATCAAAGTGATTTAGAATGGTTAGTTAGACGATCAAAGTGATTTAGAATGGCTAGTTAGTCCATCAAAGTGATTTAAAATGGCTAGTTAGACCATCAAAGTGATTTAGAATGGTTAGTTAGACCATCAAAGTGATTTAGAATGGTTAGTTAGACGATCAAAGTGATTTAGAATGGCTAGTTAGACCATCAAAGTGATTTAGAATGGCTAGTTAGTCCATCAAAGTGATTTAGAATGGCTAGTTAGACCATCAAAGTGATTTAGAATGGTTAGTTAGACGATCAAAGTGATTTAGAATGGCTAGTTAGTCCATCAAAGTGATTTAGAATGGTTAGTTAGTCCATCAAAGTGATTTAGAATGGTTAGTTAGTCCATCAAAGTGATTTAGAATGGTTAGTTAGTCCATCAAAGTGATTTAGAATGGTTAGTTAGTCCATCAAAGTGATTTAGAATGGCTAGTTAGACCATCAAAGTGATTTAGAATGGTTAGTTAGACGATCAAAGTGATTTAGAATGGCTAGTTAGTCAATCAAAGTGATTTAGAATGGCTAGTTAGACCATCAAAGTTATTTATAATGGCTAGTTAGTCCATCAAAGTGATTTAGAATGGCTAGTTAGACGATCAAAGTGATTTAGAATGGCTACTTAGACGATGAAAGTGATTTAGAATGGCTAATTAGACCAGCAATGTGATTTAGAATGGCTAGTTAGACGATCAAATGGCTAGTTAGACCATCAAAGTGATTTAGAATGGCTAGTTAGACCTTACAATACATAGTTAGTCCATCAAAGTTATTGAAAATGGCAAGTTTGACCACCAAAGTGATTTAGAATGGCTAGTCAGACGGTTAAAGTGATTTAGAATGGTTAGTTAGTCCATCAAAGTGATTTAGAATGGCTAGTTAGACCATCAAGTGATTTAGAATGGCTAGTTAGTCCATCAAAGTAATTTAGAATGGCTAGTTAGTCCATCAAAGTGATTTAGAATGACTAGTTAGACAATCAATGTGATTTAGAATGGCTAGTTAGTCCATCAAAGTGATTTAGAATGGCTAGTTAGACCATCAAAGTTATTAATAATGGCTAGTTAGTCCATCAAAGTGATTTAGAATGGCTAGTTAAACAATTTAAGTGATTTAGAATGGCTAGTTAAACCATCAAAGTGATTTAGAATGGCTAGTTAGACGATCAAAGTGATTTAGAATGGCTAGTTAGACGATCAGTGTTATTTAGAATGGCTAGTTAGACCATCAAAGTGATTTAGAATGGCTAGTTAGACGATCAGTGTGATTTAGAATGGCTAGTTAAACCATCAAAGTGATTTAGAATGGTTAGTTAGACGATCAAAGTGATTAGAATGGCTAGTTAGACGATCAATGTTATTTAGAATGGTTAGTTAGACGATCGAAGTGATTTAGAATGGCTAGGTAGTCCATCAATGTGATTTAGAATGGCTAGTTAGACGATCAAAGTGATTTAGAATGGCTAGTTTGACCATCAAAGTGATTTAGAATGGCTAGTTAGACCATCAAAGTGATTTAGAATGGCTAGTTTGACCATCAAAGTGATTTAGAATGGCTAGTTTGACCATCAAAGTGATTTGGAATGGTTAGTTAGACCATCAAAGTTATTTATAATGGCTAGTTAGTCCATCAAAGTGATTTAGGATGGCTAGTTAGACGATCAAAGTGATTTAGAATGGCTAGTTAGACGATCAAAGTGATTTAGAATGGCTAGTTAGACCATCAACGTTATTTATAATGGCTAGTTAGTCCATCAAAGTGATTTAGAATGGCTAGTTTGACCATCAAAGTGATTTAGAATGGCTAGTTTGACCATCAAAGTGAACTAGAATGGCTAGTTTGACCATCAAAGTGATTTGGAATGGTTAGTTAAACCATCAAAGTTATTTATAATGGCTAGTTAGACCATCAAAGTGATTTAGAATGGCTAGTTAGACGATCAAAGTGATGTAGAATGGCTAGTTAGACGATCAAAGTGATTTAGAATGGCTAGTTAGACCATCAACGTTATTTATAATGGCTAGTTAGTCCATCAAAGTGATTTAGAATGGCTAGTTTGACCATCAAAGTGATTTAGAATGGCTAGTTTGACTATCAAAGTGATTTAGAATGGCTAGTTTGACCATCAAAGTGATTTAGAATGGCTAGTTAGACTATCAAAGTGATTTAGAATGGCTAGTTAGACCATCAAAGTGATTTAGAATGGCTAGTTAGACGATCAATGTGATTTAGAATGGCTAGTTAGACGATCAAACTGATTTAGAATGGCTAGTTTGACCATCAAAGTGATTTAAAATGGCTAGTTTGACCGTCAAAGTTATCTAGAATGGCTAGTTAGACGATCAAAGTGATTTAGAATGGCTAGTTTGACCATCAAAGTGATTTAGAATGTCTAGTTAGACCATCAAAGTGATTTAGAATGGCTAGTTAGACCATCAAAGTGATTTAGAATGTCTAGTTTGACCATCAAAGTGATTTAGAATGGCTAGTTTGACCATCAAAGTGATTTAGAATGGCTAGTTTGACCATCAAAGTGATTGGAAAGGTACTCACATTATTCACTCATATTTGGTCAAGCATCCAGAAACACAACGACTTAAAAAGGACCATGGTTTTGCGAAATAGTCACACGTTAACTGGTTAATTAATGAGAAATCAGGATACCCAAAAGCAACCTTTTTCGGAAAGTTAAGCATCAAAAAAGATGTTACCGCCACAAACAATCGTTTTGAATTTGCACATTAGAAACACATGTTGCTGTTTGGTCCCTTGCTTTGTTCTGAATTGTAAGCAAGCCTGTGTTGATCACACAGTAAAATTAGAAAGTATATATAAACAAGCAGCGTCAAAAAAAAATTCTGCATGTATTGTCGTCAATCTTCATAGAAAGCCCTTTAAACGGTTTAACTCTGTTGAGTGCCTGTGATCTATTCTAAAGTAGTATTTGACAATTACCGTATATATTGGGTTAAAAGCTGGATCCCTTCAAACTTTAAGAACCGGATATGCCGTTCCATAATGCGCCGGCAGATCAGAGTTTATGTTGTTTTCAGTTGGCTGTGAATTATACGCGAATATATAATGGTAATTTTTTTCTTCACAAGACTATTTTGCAGATTATCAGACTGCTTGAAAATCGAAATAAAACTCTTCCTTATTAGTTTTCTTCATCATTTGAGATCGTATTCCATCTTTAAATAATGATACTCACTGACAAATTTCATTCCTGATCCACATATTTCATTTGATTATTTAGTGTAGGCAATGTTTGAATCTTATATTATCACGATATAGTATCATTGCTGCGTACATATATTTATCCACACTGTTTAAATTCAAGTGGCATATTTACCCACACTGTTTAAATTCAAGTGGCATATTTACCCACACTGTTTAACTGCAATTTACATCATTACCCACACTGTTCAAATTCCAATGGCATACTTAATAAACTATTCAAATGCAATGGCATATCTACCCACACCATTCAAATTCCAATGGCATATTTACCCACACGATTCAAATTCCAATGGCATACTGACCCACACCATTCAAATTCCAATGACATACTAACCAACATTAGTTAAATGCAAATGGCATCCTTAACCACGTTTTTTAAAATTCAAATGGCATATTTACCCACACTATTTAAATTCAAATGGCATATTTACCCACACTTTTAAAATATAAACGGCATACTATTTGGGAATGAAACGACTTATTACCCTTTAAAACTTTCCATTTTTTTCTGACATCGGGATTATTTCTGTTTTACAGGTAACGATCTTAACTGAAATTTATTTGCGGAAAGAAAACATTTTTAGCGAAACAAATATTTTAATTATATGCTACAGAACTCTGAGAATTAAACAACATTTTTTGAAATAAATGTTAAAAGTCCGTTTAAACTTTCACCATAAATTAAAACATTTGTCAAAAGAAAACCTGATTCTGAGGAAGAGAAAGGAGTATGTATATAATGCCATCAACTGTAAGCCATTAATTTCTTGAACGCCTTTAGACACATAATGGAAGCGTTCGACTTTTTTCACCGTAATGAATACAATATTATCATTATTGTATCAAAAAGCTAAACTGTCTTAACATGGAACGTAAACGAGAAAAAAATCGGAAATAAAGGTTTATTTATTTTATTTATTTATTTATATAACATCAAAACATACATTTTCAAGCTTTAGAAATAGTCATATCATTGTTTTTAAATTTTTTAACCACTTTATGTTTATTCCTTGTCCTGTCTCTGTTTTGTGTTGGCTTTTGAAAAAACTCAGAGTCGAAGGTGCGTAGATCAATTAAAAACTAGTTATGCATGTTCGTTGTCAATTTGTGGTATTTTTCTTTATCTGTCCCCGACATAAAACGATCCAGATCGCTGGAAAGAATTGTTATGAACCATATGATTTTTACTCTCTCTCTCTCTCTCTCTCTCTCTCTCTCTCTCTCATAAATTAAATCCCTTCTGCTCAACATTTGATTGAAAAGCATCGTTCGCTGGCAAACGAGATCCTCGTGTCCATCCTCCATGCAGTGACAGTTGGATGGAGCTATATGTCTGCCCACGCCTCATCTAGCGGCGGAAGAGTCACTCCTGTGTTAAACTCTTCACCTGTTGTAATACACTATACGGAGGAAGAGTAATGTTTTTTTCTTCTTCAAGGATTCCACTATTGCAAATTGGTACAGTACATAAAATATACGAAGCACGTGTATATGTTTTCCTAACGTCGTACCTTCGAGGCATTATCTTATTTGCAAGATGCATCACTTATTAGTTTTAGGAAGCTGTCCAAGGTGTTACCTTTGCAATTAAGAACGCCTGTCCCAGCCTATCCTTTTCGAACCAAATTTGCACTTTTTTATTCATTATGTTGCAAGTGTACTAGATCCTGAAATAGAATACCCATGGAATTTTCTCCCAGGAGACAAACATCGTATATACGTATTATCTCCGATTCGGAGAAAATGACGGCTGAATGAAAATTAATAAAGCGGTAAATTATTTTCTATCATCTATCTCATGGGAAATAAATTTATATCATTAACGCAACACCAAGCGAATGTTTGAGTTTTGCAAGGCAAGACTTTTGCAATCCAAATGAAACACAGCGGATAATTATGAGAAAGATTGCCTGCAGTTTGGGCAAGAAATCAACAACAGAGCCGTGACAAAATCGAGCAAAAAATATTATTTATTGCTCACACATCGTCCATTTCATATTTATAGTCAGTATTCGAGTGTAATGCCCCAAGTGGTATTTTAAAAAGATAGTGTTCTCAGATTATGCCTGTATGAAAAGGAAAGAAAATGTCTGCATTCGTGCCTAAATAAAACTTTAGCTTGCAAATGAGTCGGTGCTACATTTTCTTTATTATGAATTTTTATTTTTCCCAGTATTTCAAATGTGACATGGCCGTATCTCCTGACCTTTATGCATGCATGCGTATTATGTACATACATACATACATACATACATACATACACACATACACACATACATACATACGTACGTACGTACGTACGTACGTACATAAACAGACAATCATCTGGAATGTTATGCTAACTTTCATTGGATGGAAAAGTATCATATACTGGTGGGGTTGGGTGGGTGGGTATGGGTGGGGGAGGGAGGGAATAACACTGGTCATCTTAGGAGGAGGTTGCAAAGGTTTTGATAAACTTAGCTTAGAGAGTTCTTAAGTTACATACAATATATAAATTTCAAAGGATGGTTGAAAAATTTATAATCTTACTGAGAAAAAAATATATAATGTCAATTAATACTTGTCAGAAGAGAAACTTAGCAGAACCCAGACTCCTAAAAGTATGTCATGCGGACATTAATTAGTCCTAAGCTATAACATTGCCATTTCTGAAGGTACTATGAGGCTCCTTTCGTCACAATTCACCTTCTTACATGTCTTTTGTCTATTTGGCGAAAATTTAAGTAGCAATAAATCCAAAGTGAAATAGCATGCTACAAGTTCAAGGTGGAGTACTTGGAAATGCAAAATAGACACCAAGCTATGCTCTTTATTCAAACAACTTTAATGAAATGAGAAACAATACTATCACATTCACTCTATTCAATGACATGACCATATAGATGTGTTCCTTTGCTTGAAATGATTCCATCATATGGATAGAATAGGTTGTTATAATGAGGTGTCGTTTTGGTAAGCAAACATACAAAGAGTATTTGTTTTAATCACGACTAATTTACCACTATTGTTTTCGCTTCTTTCCGCTTAGATTTTTAAGAAAAACTGTTGTGACAAATTCATTTTATTAAATGTTAAAAAAAATCGGTAAATACTGATGTTTTACTTTCAAGATCTCTTATAATGGGTAGTTAGTCAATGTTTTTTCCACAATCGACGACTTTCCTTATACACTGGCTAGCGCCATATTTGTAAGTTCATCTGTCTGTACCTATTGTTTGGTGAAGTCTATTCCGGGTTATGCAACAAGATAACAGTGGGTTGTACCTTACTCAATTTTTTTATAGTCATCAAAAGTTTGGATTTAATTTGAATGTAATTTGATTTCATATGAAAGGGTGCACGTTTTATCAATGTCTCGGATTATCCAGATCCAGTTTTGAATTGACATAAGTAATCATTTGTCCTTTTCTTGCCTTAATGAAAAGCAGCCTCGCTACCTTTTCAGCAACTTTCACTTCCTCCGCAGTGTGTTTAACCAATTTACTGGTTGATGAAATTTCAATATGGCGGTTCCTTAGAGTTTATCCATTTTCACAATATGATATAAATGACCGACAGCTTCATTAGTGTCACTGGCACAGTTCTGGCACAGAAGATTTTAACTGAAGCGTTTTCTCCTGAAAAATTCTTTCGTTTTCTTTAACAGAATGTCGTCATATAAAGTGAAATTACAATTTCTACCCCGATCTTTTTAATCTTTGAACTCTATAAAAGGTTTTAATACGGAAAATATTAACAATAACAAAAAGTAGAAAGGATATGCATTGCGAATTGCATGAAACACATGAACATGCACACTCATGTACTGTCAATAGTCAGGGCATTAAGATCATCAATAGTCATGACATTAAGATCATCAATGGTCATGGCATTAAGACCATCAACAGTCATGACATTAAGATCATCAATATTCATGGCATTAATACTATCAATGGTCAGGGCATTAAGACAATCACTAGTCATGGCATTAATAATATCAATGGTCAGGGCATTAAGACCATTAATGGTCATTGCATTAGGACCATCAATGGTCATGGTAATAAAATCATCTATGGTCAGGGCATTAGGACAATCGATGGTCATGGCATTTGAGACCATCAAAATGGTCATGGCATTAAGACCATCAATAGTCATGGAATTAAGATCATCGATATACATGGAATTAAGACCATCAATGGTCATGGAATTAAGATCATCAATGGTCAGGGCGTTAAGATCACCAATAGTCATGATATTAAGATCATCAATAGCATGGTCAGGGCATTAAGATCACCAATAGACATGACATTAAGATCATCAATAGTCATGATATTAAGACTATCAATGGTCAGGGCATTAAGACCATCAATGGTCATTGCATTAGGACCATCAATGGTCATGGTAATAAAATCATCAATGGTCAAGGCAATAAGACCATCAATAGTCATGGCATTAAGATCATCAATGGTCAGGGCATTAGGACCATTAATGGTCATGGCATTGAGACCATCAATTGTCATGACATTAAGACCATCAATAGTCATGGAATTAACATCATCAATAGAAATGGAATTAAGACCATCAATGGTCATGGCATTAGGATCATCAATGGTCATGGCATTAAGATCATCAATGGTCATGACATTAAGACCATCAATAGTCATGGAATTAACATCATCAATAGACATGGAATTAAGACCATCAGTGGTCATGGCATTAAGACCATCAATGATCATGGCATTAAGACCATCAATGGTCATGGCATTAAGATCATCAATGGTCATGGCATTAAGATAATCAATGGTCATGGCATTAAGACCATCAATAGACATGGAATTAAGACCATCAATGGTCATGGCATTAAGATCATCAATGGTCATGGCATTAAGATCATCAATGGTCATTGCATTAGGACCATGAATGGTCATGGCATTAAGACTAATTTTGTTCTCATACGATGAAGCTTTGAAATCTTATACCTTCAGCAGGCACATCTTCCGTGTCTCGAAGAAATTAATTTTATACACAATGCCATGTATAATTTATTCTCTGTTTTGAAGTAGTTGGATTCCATACTTTTTATATTGGCTTTTGGTATTTAAAGTAAATGAAATATCATCAAAAAGTCCTGTTAGAAATGAACTTAGGCAAGACATATATCTGATTCAGTCCATTACATGTATTTTAATATGCCTTACATGTATTTCAATATGCCAAATTCATATCAAACTAGCAATAGTAAAAGATCGATTACACGCGCAAGCTTATGGATTTTACATAATTCTGTTAAAATATACGGCACAATGCCCCAGTGCGAGGCATCACTACAAAATGCCACACTTCAGACATCGTTGCGATATGAATGAATATTTTTTAAAGCTTCGTTAAAAATCCAAATCACACACACACACACACACACACACACACACACACGCATGCACACGCACACACATGCACATGCACACGCACACACACATAAATTAAGATAAAGTTGTACTGTGATTTTTGTACAGACCCGATATGGGAAAGTTTGTCCGTCAGTTTCTGACATCAGTACGGAACCGAGCTTTTACATTTCCCACAAATCATATAAACCAATGTATGGTTAGAATCAGATAGTAGCGAATTTACTTCACCTACGTTCTTTATAATCCCTGTAAACAAATTGCTTTTAAGTTATTTTTTATATGCGATCTATGCTTTCACAATGAGTTCAATACATCAAAATTAAATTATTATAATTCTTTTAGGTTGTACATGCTTTTGGGCTATTCCGTTTCTTTATTTAGTTATAGTACAGGCCCGGAAACAAACCATTTTTCGTTATACACATCCATAGAAAGACATTGCGTTCCCTTGTCGCATAACGACTAGAGGGTAGGATGTGTGAGGGGTTACCCCTTCCCGCTAGGTGGGGGTTCGGGTTGGTTGCATATATTGAGCGTAAACACTGGTTATGAAATCATGAAGTGATTTGCTCATATCAAGGTTGATTGCATTACTAACAAATCATTAAAACAATTGTTTTGAAATACAATATTTTTTTCTTGTCAAACTTTTCGTACGCAGCTGCGTCTGTGTATAGGCAGCTACGCGCCAGAAGTGGGTCACCTGACCAATGGTTTCATTTTCTATGAGAAATTCAGCGTCATTATTTCATTTCTAATGGTTGAACAAGTTAGATAAAAAAATAATAAGTAAAATTAAATTAAATAGCTAAATATTACATCTCTTTTCTTTATTATTTTATTTATATTAATGTCTCTTTGTCATCGAATGTATATTATTTATTTAATCATATTGATTATCTTTCTTTTGCCACCTAACTTTACCCATCTATGGGAAGTAACTTTCTTTGCACCTGTTGCTTACCTGTATTAGGCTGGTAAGATACTTATACAGGCGTGTAGTAAGGGCCATTGCTAATGCACAATTCAGCACAGATGGGTGGGGGATGGTACTCTGATTGTAAAAAAATAGTTAAAATTATGGTAAGAGTAATTCCCATTTCTTTCAGTTAAGTATCATGCACCATTTAGAAGTGAGTGTGCGAAAGAATAACTGACAGTAAAAACAATTCCATGCTTCGTTACCATTTTGTCCACATACTTTGATGCAGTGTACAGCAATATCGAGTGTGCATGTGGTGAAAATGAAAAGCCACTGACACTCCATAATGAATAATCCATTTAGTGGCAAAAAGTGAATTTTGAAGAAGAAAAAAAACTAAAACTTGAAGAAATTGTACATGAACTCTTTTTCTGCACACACTGTTTGCAAATAAAATGGATTCTAGACAGTCTTGAACAACTTTGACAGTAGTACCATAAAACATGTACGAAGGTCTGTACTGGCCGTAGGTAACATTATATTTTTAAAGACAATAACACGATCCTAAACGTATTTTGGTAATGATGGTGATGATGATGAAGATGATGATGATGACGATGACACAATGCAAGTCTCAAACATCATAATGATTCCCAAAATGAAGAGTTTATAATATGCATATTCTCTGCTCGTGTCCTTTTGTACACGCTGAACGATCTATTGTACCACAGTTGGTAATTCAGTTTTTTTTTTAAACTTTAGTTATTCTTGGTATCCTAATAATAGACTGAAGGCCAAATGTATGAAATTTAAGACTTTGATATAGTATTTTCCCCTTATGTAGGACACCAACGACATTTAACTTCCTGTTTGTATCCTGGTTTCTATAGCACCAATGTTTGTGCAATTGACTACACTGTACAACGAAGAAAATTAAGATATCCAATGTTCAAATGTTATGCATAAAACATATATAACTAGTTATCATAGATACATGAAAATGTAATTAAATCCCAACTAACATGTGCATATTATTTGTACAAAACAGTGTAAGCTCTACCCAAGTACGTGGCATATTCGACACACTTTAGAAAGAAATGCAGAAAAAGCATGTGTATATTAATCACTAATATATTTCATATTTGCCTTCATTTGTTGCACTATACTTCCTTTAACATTCACGAATAGTGACGATCTTGACATTCACCGGAACTCAACGAAGTAGCATCTTGTAAAGTACGCAACTGCGCATGTATCTTTCCTGATCAGCTTGTAATTTTGTTAAAATTTGTCTTCATCTTAATTTGATTCCCACTCTTGTTTGGCGGGAAGTGTCCTATCACACACTAGCGAAAATGCGTACCACAGCTAGAATAGTTATCATATTTGCAAATAAAGTAAATATTCATCTTATATCACATATAGGTTTTACTTACATTAAGTAGCTAATGGCAAGCGCTTCTCATTATCTGTAGACGGGTATTCAGACTGAAAGACTTGATGATACCCGAAGATATAAAGTTTGGCGGGTTAATACTTGGAGACGGACATGCGGTGAAAGTTGAGATGAAAAGAATAAAATGTAAACAAGCATATGAGTCACTGTATAGTGTGTATTTCATGAATGTTTTGTAATTCCCTTCACTATTATCAGTACCGATCACAACTATACTTTCAGTATGAAAAGTTAAACAGCCATCGGGTTACAGGTATGCCTGTAATATGACTGTCAGTCAAGGGACCGGGTTGACTCGAAGATGTTTGCCACGTGCGTTGTACACAAGGCCTGATGTATACTAAAAATGCATTGCTCATTGCATCTTGAATAGTAGTCATGCAAGAAGAGCGTTACAATGCAATAGCTCAATAACATCCCAACACCGCAATCTATTGCGCGCAAAATACTATATTAAAATGCCTATTGTAGCTCATATAAATACATTTTCTGTAAAACAGTTTGTTCCTGAACAATGAGACGACAGTTTTAAGGTTAATAATATATAACATTAAGCTCATTACATGCTATACGTGATGTTTGACAATACCACACCCACCCACCCACCCGGTAGGCCAGTTCGTATTACCAATAACCCTTAAGTGGTCCATTGACTTTATTAACCAATGAGAACAAAATAATAATAAAAATTGTCAATAAAGTAAAAAAAATAGAGACTTCTAATTCGTTCAAAGCAAAAATATAATCCGTGCGGCGAATAATGTTACCCATCGCCTAGTTCGCATGCACGAACATCTCAGTCGGCTAAGCGCCCTCCACCACACCAAAAGGATGGACCAATGTCGATGGTAAGTACACGACGTGCACGAGAACTAACTTGCTAAGCAAGCGGACTTTGCGACTTCGCTATTATACACAGACCCACTGGATCAAATAGAGAGAAATCACTTATACCTGGATCCCATGTTGTATCTTTGGATAAATGATTATATAAACGAAATTTATATAGAATGACACTACTATAAACAGGCGATAGTGTTATAATTAGTTTTATGCCATAATCGAACACGTGCCGATAGTAACGGAACTCATCGCCTTAACCAACCCGGCCATGCCTCATCTCATAAAGGGGATCGATTCGATCTATCAAGAGAGAGAGAGAGAGAGAGAGAGAGAGAGAGGCGTGCAATTGTATACACAAAATGATGTGATAATTACAGTGTTTACATAAAACTTTATGTGTAATTTTATGTATTTTGCTGAGCTGTGGAGACGAACGCTTCATATCTATGCAAATTTTGTTTAATAAGTGATTGCACCACAATAGTCTTTTGTTTGCGGTTAGGTAAACGTCATCATATTTTATTTGTTCTTCCTCTTCCAAATGCAAACACTGCCTAAACAGCTAACAAAACCAATATAGGTATATTGACAAATAGCAGAAATTCCAGTCCATTTAACGCTTTATAAAAATAATAAAATAATGCACAGTAAGTTGAAGTTTGAGCTGCTTCATGCGTTTTTCTGATGTCTTCTCAATTACTGAATAATTATTAATGATAAAATTGGTTTATCTCCAACTCCACACAGTCACAAGTTTATGAATCTCTTCTGTTTTTCCACGTACCGATGAAGCTGTTTGATTACTTCGAATTGGCGTCCGAAATTCGATCTGTTTTGGGACTATAAACTGTCAAATATTAGGATTAAAAGAGATAAAAATAAATATTTCCTTTGATGTGATTGAGAGTTCATTCTTTCTGCAGATCTACCTGTCCTTGGTTCATGTCGGGTTGTCATTCATATTTCTATCTTCATTTAGTGTCATACAAACAGATGTAGTAAAACCATACTGCAAATATATTCATTCAGCCAAAACATTTTTGTTCGGAACAGTCAGCATTTTACAGCCTGGAAGTTTTAAAATGAAATGGGGATAAGTCTGATATGGGAGAAAATGGAAGAAAATGTTACACAAGATCGATTGAAACCTTCCATTACTGCAATAAATCAGAAGAATACAAATGTCAATAAAAATATATGTTATAGCCCCCATAGACGATTACTTGGGGCATTCTGATGACTGACGCATCTCTAGGTTGCTAACGCATCAGTGAAGGAGTCTAGTTATATCCTACCTTCAATAAGTCTACATGCCAATCCTAAATCAGGATATTTCATCTTGTGCGCCCATCACAGATCACACTCCAGCCGTGTTTTCATAGTAATTAAAAGAAGCTGATAGATTAAGACTTTGAGAAGGTTTCGAATTTAACATGTATCTGATAATGCTCTACATGGTTCAAGATTCATTTTACTTTGATTAATACACCACATGAGCGTCAATCGCACAAAAGCTAACAGAGTGTGTAGCACATCATACTTCTTCTCTGTATAAATCACCAAGACGAGAACAGGCGTTGATATATGGCGCGTTGCCGATGAAAGACATTTAGTTAATTTTGACACTTTTCTCACTTGAAGTTCTAATGATTTTTCTTGTCCCAGTCATCTTTTGGCACTGTCAGAGAAATTATCAGCGTTGAAACCTCCCGTGAGAAATTCAGCGTTCAGTTTAAACTAATTAAAACTTTTCACCTATAATTATTTCCTGAAATGAGTTTGCCATTTGAGGAAAAACTACCTATATATGTAAAAGTTTAACCTCAAAGAGAATTTGAAATTCTTCGGCTGGGTCCCATGTCAAAATGACGACACACATTACATGGTTCACGTAACTCCTTTCAACAACATTATGACAAGTAATTCATTTCGACAATCCAGTGTTGGAGCAATCTACTAGCTCCCTAGTTATGCAAAAAATATGTCGTTTGGGAAAACAGCTAAAAATACGGTGTGAATTTGACTCCAGTAAACGTTGCTCTTACGCAAAATATGACACAACTTTTACTGCAACCATATTGTGTATTTTAAGGTTCCCCTCTTAGTTCACATCGTTCGGTACTTATAAATTGTAGACATTTCAATAAAATGCTATATAATTGTACAGCGGTTGTACGAAAATCAAAACTGTATGTTAGCTGGTGATGATGATGTCGATGCCATTATTGTTGATTATGATGACAACAAAATGATGTTATTGATTATTATTATAATATCTCTACTATTAAACTTATTATCATTATTATTGTTATTATTATTATTATTATTATTATTATTATTATTATTGTTGTTGTTGTTGTTGTTGTTGTTTTATTTGTTGCTGCCTTTGTTGTTTTTGCTACCCGTAGTTTGAAGATGAGGATGATGGTCAATCAGGTCGCTGCAAGACAACATTGCCCTTGAACACGCAGTTTAACAATGGGTTTAATTACGACAGCTTGATCTTTCATACGCTAAATCCAGCTCAAGACAAATACAGAAAACCGCTCCTGTAGCCTAGTCGTTAGAGCGTCTGCCTCGGAAGCGGAAGGTCGTGGGTTCGATCACCGGCCGAGTCATACCAAAGACTTACAAAAATGGTACTAACAGCTGCCTCGCTTGGCGCTCAGCATTAAGAGATTAGTGTTAGGACTGGTCGGCCTGGTGTCAGGATAACGTGACTGGGTGGGACATCATACTAGACATCACTATAAACTGTCACACTGCAGACATCGTAGCAATATGACTGAAAATTTTTTAAAGCTACGTTAAAAATCCAAATTACAGACAGACAGACAGACGGACAGACACAGACAGACAGACAGACACACACACACACACACACACACACACACACACACAGAACACTTCATGAGTCTGACGAGGCGCTTGGTGGCAAAACAAAGACCGTGACAATAGTAAAGACCAGTGGAAGAACTCGATCGTGATAAGGAATATGTCATAATATTTTGCATAAGAAACGACCGTGAGAAAATGAATACGATCAAGGAATATTTTTCATTGTCGCGAAGCACGTGCTGCCTGGCGTAATCGTATTACGACATGTTCATGTAAACCTGTCTGAACACGGGATGTTTTGAGCTGTTTTCTGGATTGGACAGCCGCAACATAGATCTTATTGCTCGTGATCACTACATAAACGCTGCCAGGTTGAAACAATGTTGTTAAGTAGCCATTAGCGGCAGCAAACACAATTTTATGACTATTCACAGAGACGCAGAAAGTGTTTCTGAAATTGGTTTCGCAGCTTTGCAGCCAAATCAAATCAACCAATGTCTGTGAAATTTTTTATCTGGGTAGAAAAGGCATGAGAAGAGATAACAAGTGTCAGAGGTGGAATAATGTGATCTTCCCACTCTCTATGATGCTTTGGTTATCGTTATCTAGGAGATGATCGACCAGGGTCTTATTGCCCGTATCGAGTAAACAATGAAATAAAATATGAAATTAATGGATGGGATAACAGAGATTTGAGCAGATATATAGAATAGAACAAAACGAGCCGCCATATGTAAAATGTAACAATTTAATCAGTTACATAAACAAAATGAAATTGGAAATGACATTTGAATGACTCACTTTCTCTAAGACGACCGCTTCGGTGGCCTAGTGGTTACAGCGTCCGCCTCGGGTTCGATACCTGGCCGAGTCATACCAAAGACTTACAAAAAGGGTACTAACAGCTGTGTCGCTAGGCGCTCAGCATTAAGAGGTTAGTGATAGGACTGGTCGGCCTGGTGTCAGGATAATGTGACTGCATGTGACATCATGCTAGACATCACTATTAACTGTCACACTGGTGTCAGGATAGTATGAACAGGTGGGACATCACACTACATGTCTGCGGCATGATGCCCCAGTGCTAGACATCACTATAAACTGCCACACTGCAGACATCGTAGCGATATGACTGAAAAATTGTTAAAGCTACGTTAAAAATCCTGATCATACACACATACTTTCTCTAAGAAATAGTTATAAAATTTAGGCGAAATTCAATTAGCCGTTCTGTTATTTCGATAGAACAATGTTCATCGTATAATCGATCGATCTCCAATTGCCGTCATGTCAGCATCATCTGGCTGCTTCCGGTCTTTCCAAAATCACTGTTGGTGATAGGTCGGCGTTACGGTATTTTTTCCCGTTTCTCTCATCATATGGCCTCTTCGGGTTATCAACTGTCTTGGTTGTAGACTGCACTCTTTTCGATTGTGCAGCACAGATATGGAGCTATGTTACCTTCAAATAAATATAATACCCAGCCTAATGTGTCAGATGTTTTCCTCTCTGGGTTCGAACAATATTTCACAACATTTTTACGTCAGATATCGTCTCATCGTAAACCAAGAGAACTAAGCTATGGTCAGTTCCAACCTGATACTGATAAACAAACATCCTAATATATCATTAATGTCTTTTCTACTGGTTTTTCGCATTCCTAACTGGAACTATGGCATAATTAGACCTCTTAAATGAATCATCACACCCCGCTGTAATCTGTAAATCACCCAGCTGAATTATGTCAGTCGAAATATGTTTCTAATGAGAACACTATCGATTCTCGATACAATTTAATTGCACAAACGAATTAATGGACTTCAGTCTTTGTAATAACAACGTTCCTTTGCTAATAGCAATTCATTGACATACATAGAAAAATCAATTCACAGCACACGTGAAACAAACCATTTAAGACAAATAATTTACATCTCACAATTCGTCTCAGAAGAAATAAAAACAACGTAAAATCATTAGAATACATAATTGCTGTAACATTCAAGACAAATAAATTAATTCTCACAAATCGTATCAGAGTAATGCATGAAATTCTTGCACTATATGATTTTTATTGCATTCAAGACAGTTGAATGTATGATTATTATCTGAACTCAAGGAAAATTGAAGTATGAATTTAAAACGAATTAATTAAACAAATAATTACAAACTTACTTTAATGAACATATTTTATGCAATTGAAACAATACCTTTGTTCCTTCCCTAGCCTTCGCTCGCTTATCATCAGATAATTTTTTCTGTCTCAACGCAGGTTCCGGGTCTCTTAAATTTCAAGACCCCTGTCCTTTGGACAATTTCTAACTGGAGAAAGCTTCCTACTCCTACGGAGTCAAGAAGTTCTTGCTTCGTCAGAAAACCACGGTGTCACGTTTGCTCAACCCCAGTTCGTAAGTCGTGTATAAACTAAGGTATTATTACAAGTCATGTTTTGATGTCTAAACATTGCCAGGCAAGAGTTAACCTCTTACTCAAGGTTGAGTGACCAAGGAGAAGACCCGACATCTTGGCTCGGCACAGGCGTTCGATCGAGCGACTTCCCACCTATGTGTTACAGCTTAGTCCTAAAATCAGAAGAACCCGCGAGGGGACGGGGCTTGTTCTAAATCCGTTCCCACGTGGACAGACATCAAGAAGGGCATTGTCCGCTAAATTTGATTGGATCGGGTCAGCGACACCCAGTCGGAAGTGTGATAACAATTTCGATCCGAATTATCACTTCTAACTAGCTGGCGAAAATTTAGTCACGCCTAGGAAGACTGCTGAGTAACATAGGGTTACTCCGAGGAAGCCACTAGTAATGTGGCGGTAAAACGTAGAAGGAAGAATTTAAGGAGAGACAAAGCTTCGTAAAGGTCAGTAAGTTATTTGCTCGATTTTTGCAGAATATTACGACATTGTAATTGTAATTATGTATAGTATGTATACTTAATTAATATGATCTTTTAGTACGTAGAATTACCTTTGTTGTGTTTAATTTACATGCGTATTTGAGAAATGAACTTGAATATTAGGTAGAGAATTATGTAGATTGTTAACTTGTGGTCAGAATTAATTCTGCAATTGCTATTAGGTTAATTCGTAGTAAACTAGTGTATTTATTCATGTGATATATTAAATTTACACATGCTTGAATTGTGAATTTGGAAAATGGTTGAAGTGTGTAAGATTGGTTAATATGGATAGATGGGTATTTGAATATTTGTCAACTTTGTATGAGTTGTGATGTAAAGAAATTCGTCTGATTTTTGTGATATTGTTAGTATAATGGGATTAGGAATATGTACTGATATGACGCAATTTATTGATGTATGTATGAGAAGTAATTGATACCGTGCTTTTATTACGACGTTGTTTTCCCATACAAGAACGTATGAGTATTTCGATGTGAATGAATTAGTGACCGAAGAAATTCAATAGCCGTTATCTGATGATAGAATGGGTGTAGTGTGAGATGAGAGGGCTAAGGAAAATATTGTACCGTCCTTGTGTTTTCACAGGAAATTTTTAGGGGGAAAGAATTTCCGGTTCAGTTAAGTCCAGAGTCTCTAAGAGGGGAAACGGAAGTGAGACTAGCAGAGCAGTCGGAATCAACAAGTCTAGTCGGTGGAGAGAGTTGAGGTGGAGGAGGAAAAAGAGTCGAGGAGGAGAAAGTGGAAAAGGAATAGGAGTATAGAGAAGTCGAGGAGGAAAATGAATTTGAAGAAAGTCGGGAGGAAGATGATAAGGAATTGGAGGAATATGAGAGAAGAATAAACAGATGAGTAGAATACAAAGACAGGTGGAAAGCTATCTCATACTACTAATCAAGTGATGCGATAGGCTATCACAGGGTCGAGCGGAAGGAGATTACTTGGGAAATTTTAATCATTTGACTATTGGATTGTCTTTAAATTGTTATTCGCTGAATTTTACTTTTTTGTATATTCAATCATTTAACCGTCGGCATTACTAACTGGGGGATCGGAGTTTTACATCTATCTTTCACTGATTTAACTTCCAACCAAAATCGAGCCTGGGTGGGACTTCTATAATAATCTAAATAAAATATTGGATCACCCAACTCCAATCATAACACACCAAAGAAACAGTGACGGCATAACAACCCGTCACGTCACACATGGACTGCCTAAAAGTTTGTTGTATGATATTTAAATCATGAAAATTCGTCTGGTGAACACACACCCTCGTTTAGCTTAGCTGATCAGGATTGCTTTCTTTAAACGCCAGATTTTAACATTCACATCGAAGTCAGAATGTTCTCTCTAGAACACCATTGCTAATAAATATAACCATTATGCAAAATATCGCCCAAGATTTCCCACAAATTTGAATCTTTCTTGTCAGCTTTGTCATTTTCCGTTATTTGAACTTCTGACCGTTATCGAACGTACTCCAATCAAAACTCACTTATGACTCCCAACAAGAGAGTTTTACTATTACAAGCAGCTAAATTATTGCGAGACTAGCCCACACATAAATCTTAATAGTTACGTGTCGCGATGACCACGACATAATGTACTGCAAAAAATATCTAAACAAAATTTGCACATAAACCTAATTTAGCAGAAAAAGGTGAAAAAGACAAAATTATATTCCTGAAATTATACCACCGTCGGAAAGAACAAAAGAGCTAAATCATGATTTGCATCAAACTAGTAAAAGGATCCTAAGAGAGATGGAGCAGCTACATAAGGTTAAAGATGCAGAAATTATCGATGAGTTTGCATGTTGGCAGCCACTGTATTACATCTTTATGTATTTTACTTCTGTTAATGACTCTGGAACAGTGCTGACCATAATTCCAGTTGTATACAACGTTGTTGACATTGCTGATGAGAAACAAAGGTTAAAGAAAGAAAAAGGTCATGCAAACGACAATATAGAATTAGTTCCAAATTATTCTCCGTTTAAAGCACGGATAACGCTCAAAGGAGGCCAAAGAGTCGAGTTTACAATCGAAGTCCTGTAGGAGCTTTAGAGAGTTATTAGAATTTATATCACAAGTCCTGTAGGATGATATTATTATGACAGGGATTTGTTTGAATATGATGTGTGTGTGTAATGAGGATGCATATTTATGTTGTCACGGTTTGCACTAGAATATTGTAAGCTTTTTGTCGAAGTACCAATCAATGAGCCAGATAAGGAATATGAGTACCTTGTGAACTTGAACAAGGACTTGCATCCGACGAATGTGCTTGGCACAAGAGGAATTGACACGTGTAATGAAGATATGTCTTCCTGCCACCTAAAGCCTTAATCGAAGTCCTCGGATTTTGTGCAAAGAGACGGTTAATCCACCTGCCTATTATCCTACTAATATAAATGTATCACTAACAAATAATGACTGGCGCCTGTTTAAGATGGTGCGCTATCAACTTAATAATCAGATAGCTGAGGACATTAACGACTCTCTCTCTCTCTCCTGCTAGAAGCATTATGAATCTGATTTCGATGAGCGACGATCAAAAACTAAACAACAAACTTGTTTTGGTACTCAAGCAGTTAGAAGAAAGGATATCGCAAGGTGCTGACTTGGTTAATGGTGGTGCTTGTCCTGTTAATGCTTATGCCATATCAGCTGTTATCCGTGGTGTCAATGTTGCTCCAGAAATATGAAATTACTCTCGGTTTTGCAGTAAGCGCCATCTCACCTATAATCACAATGAAGTCTGCAAGTTACCTGCTGCATTGTGGAAGTTTATAGAGATCCCACCCAGTCACATTATCCTGACACCAGGCCGACTTATCTTAACACTGACCTCATAATACTGAGCGCCAAGCGAAAATCATGATGAAGTCTGCAAGTTTTTAACATTAAGCTCCATTTGTGTGTGTGTGTGTGTGTGTGTGTGTTATTTTTAAAAGTCTTTGATACGACTCGGCCGGGGTTCGAACACGCAACCTTCCGCATCCGAGACCGGACGCTCTAACCACTAGACCACCAGAGTGGTCATCTCCATGTGTGCTTTTTGTCGCGATATTGACACCATTCTTACAGGCGTTACTCATACGCTGATATTAGAATGACCATAAGAATAAATCGATCATGCAGATGTTATTGATGGACGCTTTATTTATTTTTTTTAATAAACTTTCACTTTGGTTCCCAAAAAGTAACACCTACTATTTTTCACGCGCTAGAAAATATCCTGAACGTGGACTTAAACGTGTGATGAAGCCTATCTAAGTTATCTACGAGCGTAGTTTATGCTTCGGGAAGCCATGCCAAAATATTAGGATGTTGGTGCAGGAACACAAATATCTCCGGAGTACTTTGCAAACCTGTACACTATTTCTCACTTTGTCGTTTCTAAGCACAGTTAACGTACAAACTATTCTATGGCAGAATTCAAGTAGTCTAATCCAGCTGTAGACTATCCAGTATAATCCAGCTGTAGACTAGCCAGTATAATCCAGCTGTAGACTAGCCAGTCTAATCTAGCTGTAGACTAGCCAGTCTAATCCAGCTGTAGACTAGCCAGTCAAATCCAGCTGTAGACTAGCCAGTCAAATCCAGCTGTAGACTAGCCAGTCTAATCCAGCTGTAGACTAGCCAGTCTAATCCAGCTGTAGACTATCATATTTATGATGCATTTACTGCCGACAGTTCTCTTACACTTGATGTTCTTACTGGCAAGATAACAGTTATAGTCTAAAACAATTGTTATAATGAGTTACACAGGTTTAAGGGTTGCTTTCACACCATCATAACAACAATCCATTGTAGCAACACATAAAAAATTAAACGCAGTATCCATCAGACTTGGAAGCAGGAAGGTACATAAAGGAAATTTTCTCGCTTTAAGTTAAAAACAGTATTCCGATTTTAACGCAGCAAAACGTTCCAATACTTGCTTAACTTTAAAATTGTTTGCTAAACAACTATCTTGCATTGGCAGCACTTTACCAGCGATATTACCATTTCTTACGGCATCAGAGCGATAAATATTACCAGTTCTTGCTTCATTCGGAAATGCAGCGACATATGTAGTTATAGCTGGTGCCACGTACAAGGCATCAAGTTGCACAGTACTGCAACGCAGAAAATGTCTTGTATAAACAGTTTACATAGAATGTTATATCCGGAAGTTCAACTATTTCTCTCTCAAACACATCCTAAACAAATGAGCTGGCCTCATCCAGAGGCTGTCTGTTAAAAATAAAGCTTACATTACTATAATCATATTCATGTTGACAAAATGAGAACATGACAAGGTGCTAAAACAAAATCAGCAGGACAAGGTGTTTACTTGTTTTGTCTGCAGAGCATCTACCATTGCTCTGTTGTCTTGACTTCTTGCAGGCTCTATTGCGGAATGGCCAAGACAAAGAGAGCGCAAGGATTGCAATATTTGGAACAACGTACCAGATAATGAAATTTTTCATTGAATCAGCACTCAAAACATAAAATCATTTCGTGGTCTTTACTCCAAATTTATGCTGCAAAAATGAGAAATGGTGTTCGCTGGGCTGTAAGCTTTGAAAATCACTGTGACGGTGCTGTAACACGTCAGGTTACGATTAGCAACAAGTCAAATAGTAATGCTATCGAATATCATAACTCGTGAGGTCTGTAATCCTGCAATCGAAGAAAAAATATGTTTCTGGTGCAAAACGCGGTCGTGTTTATAACATGTCACAGATTCAACATACGGATCGTCCAGCTTCATTGGCATTCTACGTTCGATGAAGGCAAAGTCCTTGTCATTTAAAGATTCAATCGCACGCTGAAAGATGTAATCTGGAACTACCTTAAAATCAAACAAATAAGTATATAAGCGTGTTGCAGTCGCTGTAAATAGTGCAGAATAACGAGACAAATAATCATGATGGAGTTGCGAGCAGGTTATTTTTCAGAAATAAGTTCATTGTTGAGGACAAGGTCAGGATTTCTAAGATCTAACAGGTTTGAAAAGGGTTATGTGTCAAGCTCGACCGAAACATTGTTACTGTGTAAGGCATGTAAAAAAAAAGAACTCCTGCAACGCGCTGAATTGTGGATCTTCGTGGCGACCGTGTTTCATGATCCTTTGGCAAGCACCAGTTTAAAAAAAAATGTTTTTAAGAATAGTGCTTGTGATCAAGACTTGCCGAAACAAGTTACTTGTAAAATGGGTCCAACGGCATTTATCGTTCAATAAGTCTATCGTATTCTTCTAATCCTTTTGCTGCATAGTGGTTTACAGATAGACCTATGGACAGACGCGTTATCTTTACGTAGTGAAGTGTGATGAACACTTGTCTTTCTAGCAGTTGTAACAACTTATTTCTGAAGAATTGATTTGATATCAAATGCGCGGACTGACTTGCAAAGAAATGTGCTTCTGTCTCTATGTGATATACTGAGATGTAAACGCATTTCCTTCGACAAAGCTTTCGTTACTTGTCCGAAATAAATCTGTCAAAGACTTTGTTGAATCGCGCTGTTTCCTTGTACGACAGATTAAATGGAGCCATCTTGTTTCCGATATGATATTTTCTGGTACATTTAACAAAGTTTTAATGCAGACGTTGCAAGTCGTTTTGTCGATTAGGTTATATAGTATCCCAGGTATCGTTGGCTACATTATAGACGTCTATTTCTAGTAGCCTTAAACTCTGCTTGACTCCACCGTGACCTTGTACCACGGTGATCATGCGAAGTTTGAGTCAAAATGTCAAGCCGTTAAATAACCCTAAGATGCAGATTTCGCTTTCGGACAAGCAACGAAAGCTATTGAATGAACTCGGTGGAATTAATATCTGCTACAATATTGACATGCTATTTCGTCACAGTGCGTCTCTTGTACTTGGCGTTATATTCTCCTGGCGACAGATGGAACCCGTAATTAAACATGTGGATAATTATATTGTATGACCACAAATCCGAGTTTCCTAAACTTAAGCAGGCTTTTACTGACTAATAAAGACTTCCATTGCAAACTTTGAGAAGTTGCTAACATTTGGTATCACAGCAGAGCTAGAAATGAAAATGTTTTGTTGAAGGAGATGCGTTTACATCTCGGTATCTGGCACAGAGTCAGATGCACATTTGTTAGCAAAACAGTCTGAGAATTTTATATCAATCAAGTAGACATCAAAAGCGTTTTTGAATCGCTTGGAAACGACGGAGATCTGTTTTTACTTGGGTGTTCCGGTTGGACAGTGCCTGGCATTTCAAGATGTGTCATAAACACAAAGAATAATTCTCTTCGTGGCCGGTCTTACTTAGAAAAGCCAAACAGAATAAATACTAGTCATATGTATGTTAACGTCAGGAATAACGACAACCTATGCTTTATGTGGATGGTGTTGTCTGCGCTGTTTCCTGAGCCAGAATAAAAACCAAAATCGAGTAAGCATTTATTCGGCATACCAAAACCAATTATATGCTAGTGAGATCTATTATTCTGCTGAGATCAATGATGCTCGAAGGTTTGAAAGACTAAACACTAAACACACTGAGTTGTTTGTGCAACATGGTCAAGACTGCATTTATGCCATCAGAGCTGTTAGGCCTGCCAGATATATAATATATGTAATATGGTATCCTTCGAGAATGCCTGCCGAGTTCCATGTGTGATTTATGCTGAGTATGAAGCGTTAACATTTCCCATTGCCAGTAATAATCCAGAACACTATTTCACCATACAGTCTTAGGTACATATTTCTTATGGTTGTTCGTACACTCTGGTCTACTCCAACTCTGCTTTTAGCAAGCCAATAACATTGTGAGCTGCGATAACTACCTAGAACATTTCATACGAAGCTTACTAGTAAACTAAATTGTTCCCCCAAAGATAATTGATAGTGTGGTGGTCAGAAACTTGTAAGAAGTCTAACTTGTGTTGGATCTATGAGCAGCCACTTGGTTATGATAGAGTACTTGAGCATTGTCACTTTTTATTTTACAGAAGAAATATGGCCTACCGGCTCATGGCTAATATAATCTTGACCTAAAGACGCCAGATGGTATTCAGGTGGTGTTGCACAATTTGCGCGTACCCGACTCTCATCTGACCGTAAACATTTTGTAAAGATTAATGAGGAAATCACATGTATTCCAAACATCCTGGAGATAGACATATTATTTTTTACTTGGCAAATTACGTTTCTTAGATGGTATTCAATTTATGAACACATTCCTGGGAGAACTTGACTTGGTCACTCATAACAAAATGCACACGTCTTCGCGGGACAAAGTTGATGAAAAACGTCTGCCACAGAATTTGTTTTAATTTCTTTTGTCAGCTTAATAACAGAAGTTCTGATGTCAGCTACAATCATACCAGCAATGTCTGGAACAAATCAGACATAAAAACGCTTGGCAGGCAATGTTTGGAACAAATCTGACATAAAAACCCTCGGCGGGCAATGTCTGAAACAAATCTGACATAAAAACGCTTGGCGGGCAATGTCTGGAACAAATCTGACATAAAAACCCTCGGCGGGCAATGTCTGGAATAAATCTGACATCTTACATTGGCAAGTACCACGATTTGTCTAGGAAAATAAATGTGTCACTACTTGCTAACATTTTTGAAAAATTTAGAAATTATTGCATACTATATTATAAGTTTGATCCGGCCTTGTATTACTCAAGTCCTGGTTTGTCTTTTGATGCTGCACTTAAATTGTCTGTTATACAGCTGGATTGCTGAGATCATTAACAGGCATTCTCTTGCAACAAGCACCTGGCTGATTACGATTCTAGACAGAAGTCAAAGTATATTGTTAACCTGAATTTCAACAGTCTCAAAAGTTGCATGTTGGTGTTTTCTCCTGGATAGTGCCAGAGTAGTTTACAGAAATAACGTCGCAAATCTTAGAAGATACTGGCTAAGTTATGGAATTTGACGTCGTGAATCTTGCTGGAATTAACAATCTGCATAATAACTATTCTCTATAACCAGAAAACATGGCATTGGATGACTTAATGTTAAGTCCGCATGTTCAGTCGCTCCAGGAAAGATTTGGAGTTGGCAATTTCAAGACACTAAAGCTGATTCCAAATCTAATGGATATGACGCGTTACGTGATCCACTGTAAAATCCTGAAATAATTGCTCGACTTGGGATTGCAGTAGATTAGATTTCGTCACTTATCAAAGTTCAGACAAGAAGACTAGTCGAAAACCTACATGACTTTGACACATCAAAGAGAGCTGCAGCAATAAATTACTTTGAGAAAAATGTATTCAAGTTGATGAACAACTAGGTATTTGGCAAGACGATGGAAAACATCAGAAAGCTAGTCAGCATACAAATGGTCTGCAAACGAGAGCACTAAGACAAGCTGGTTGTAGCTACCACTTTTACACTGATACAAATATTTGATTAGTAGCAAAGACAAAGACTTCTGCAGCTTCAAAAGCCCATCTACTGTGGTTTTACTGCACAGGAACTTTCAAAGTTACTCATGTGCTATTTCTTTTATGGCTATGCCAAGTTATAATATGGCAACAAATCCAAGTTGCTGTTTATCGGCACATGCCCGTTTTGTTATGAAATCGAGACTGACGATGTCTATCCAGATATGTTTGTCGCAAAAGAATTAATTTTGACTTTTCTGATTATCTTAGAGACATCAATATTATGATACTTGCAGCAAAGGGCGAATAGGCAAATTTATAGATGTAACGTACATCGAAAATCACGCCAAAGAGATAAAGAAAGACATCGTAAAAACATAGTCACCCACGATTAGTATCTAAAAGCACTAGCTGCAGAGAAACATTATGCAACACTGAACACGATCGTGTCAAGCGGTCACGTTCTGCGTACGGCTGTGCTAAACAAAATTGGACTTCCTACATAAGATAACAAAAGATACGTCTTTGATTATGGTGGCAGCCCCATGG
>JAPYKE020000274.1:0-36155 GCA_028554795.2 Sinohyriopsis cumingii | reverse complement strand
TGGAAAATATTAAACTTGACAGAGTGACACTCAGAAATGTGAAACAATGGCCATGTATTAAAGTGATAAATTCATCTAAAAATATATATGAGTTTTCTAGAAGCATGTTTAGCCATTTTACAAGTTAAATAACTAATCAGGTAGACTATGTATCATAAAGTTTAAGGCAATGTTGGGGCGGTGAGGTTTGATCATTGGTGCAAACATTAGTACATACCAGTATCCAGGAAAGTCAAGTGACAATGTACTAAATTAGAATATATTACTACATGCAAACTTATTCATGAGGGAAATAACAATTTTGGATGTTGCAAGTGAATACAACCAAATGTGGTCACACAGATCAACTAGAGGTACCAATAAATCCTATATCATCAACAAAATGTGAAATTCTGATCCCCAAAACATGTAAACAAGGATGGAAATTTGCATATGTGGGACATATACAATGTACTTGTTAAGATCAAATGTGCAAACATAATTCAAATGATCTGTTTGAACATTTATAGTGTATTTTTAAGAGTGTTGGTTACCAATTATTAAGCTTATTGATTCAATGGAATCAGATATCAGCTGATGCTTCAATAGCGCACTCTGTCAAAGTACTAAATTTAAATATGTTACCATACATAGGCATATTCATGATGAAAATAACATTTTCAGTGCACACAGCCAGAAATGTGCCTTACAGATTCACTATAGGTACAATGTCAGCCTATATGATATACTGAATGTGAAGTTTTGATCCCAAACATTCTAAACTGGATGGATATTTGTTCATGTGGAACATGTAACCATGTTAAGATCAGTTGTACAAAGTTAAATTCAAATAATCCGTTTGAATATTTCTTATGTAATCTTTAGGGTGTCAGATAACAAATATTATTAGTAATTAATAATGCATAAAGCAAGATGGATCATTAGAATTCCCATAACATCATATAGGCCACAATGCTGCACTACACCAATCAATATCTTAACCAAACTGAACAATAAAATGGAATGCATTTTGTGTTCAACTTTATCATTTTGCTGTTTTCTTACATCCAAGGGTAAATATACCTGGGGAAAGCATATTTTATCCCTTTGACCTGTATTTCATTCTCAGACAGTTTAAAATGATTTAGTAGAGAACTTGAGTAGGTTCTAGAATAAAGTTGTAATCACTATCCTCTCACTAAATACCATATAACTATGTTTATAAACAATTACTGAAGGCTATACAAGCAAATGCATGTTACTCAGGAAGGGACCCCATCATAAACACATAAATTAACTGCTTGGACCCCTAATAAATAGTCTGAAATACCAATACAAATTATAATTTTGTCTTCATGTATTTTAAATGAAGGTCTCAGTTTGACTTACAAATATATTTTCTCTGAAAAATGTGTCAAATATTCAACAATGGAGCTTGTATATGGTGTAGGAATATATACATGCTGATAACATTTACTATCATTCCAAAAAATATTATATATGTGCGATTTAGGAGGAAATTTTACTTTATTTAAAAAATTTAAAATTTTATTCAAATTTTTAAAATAAAAGTTAACTTTTTATGTTTAATTTCATTTTTATATTTTCAAGTCAATATACATAACATATTCAACTTTCATGTGTCTATCATTAATAATAAAGATTTTATACCAATTTAAACTTTACTCCAATACTGCTCTGACAGGACATAGAACACAATTAATTTTACTATATGTTCTCTACATTTGTTTCTCAGTACTGACCTTTCCACTGAGTGACAATCAATACAAATCATATGTTAGTCTAAAATACCTTCAAAGATGACTTCACAGTGAAGTTCTCATCAAAGGATGACCTGCTCTTTTTTAGATGATGGACTGTCAACATAGCAGCATGTAAACAGAACACAAATTTCACTTCCGGATCATCACCAAGGCCTTATTACTCACTGTGCATTGTCGCCGAAATACACACAGACAACAACACCCTGAGCTCATATTATCAAGAATAAACAGTTACCTTTAAATCCATACCAAAAATGCATAAATAAAACTCTTCTATAACCACCAAAATGAGAGAGGAAAAAATGTTCTAAAAATAGACAAGAACTACATTCGTGGGTACTGAACTGGAAGTATTAATTGTAACCCGATTCCTGTCATGACAGGCCCCATGTTTTACGCCAATTTTAGTCAAGCTTTTATATTTGCATGCTATACCTATTTCAACCTTTTACATGAAGTCTTTTTAAATTTCTTTGCAAACAAAACATGTGACACCTGTCAGAAAGTATGTAGTGTTGGTGGTCCACAGGGTGCAAGTTCTGGTCCAAGTGCTCTTGAGAAACCAAAACTAAATTTGCTATATCTTCCTTAATGATAGGAATTTTTCAATGCAGTAAAAACCTAATTGTAATACAAGATGAGTCCTGTCTGAAAATATGTTTGAAAATTACAAATATTGATACAGTAAATTTTAATGGCAAATTAAATAAACATTTAAATTTTAAAAACTACATTTTATTGAAAACTTAAATTTTCATACAAGTTTTAAAACACAGTTTGACAAATTTTAGACAGAAAAGTTGACTAATGAATGGTATTTAAAACAAATGGTATTTTGGGTCTGTACAACTGATATCATTTTTCCCAGGGGTAGTGAAGCAACATAGCTCATAGTGATTTTGGCAGCAAACTGCAATATGTCTGTCCAGATGCATATAGGTGTACACACTAAAGAAACAATGACAGGTACTATGTTCGACATTTATTGTATCAGGTACTTAGGCAGTTGTTTCCACAACTAATAGCACATTCAGATTTAAAGTTCTGATGAGACCACTACCATGTATTATAGCAAAAATGCATTCCATTTCAATGTCGATAACTACAAAAGGTGGCAATGGGATAGGAAAATAGTTTCTAGGGAGGCTCTACCTTACTGAAAAATAGTGCTGATCTCTCTCATGAAGACCTAAGCCATGTCTTTGAGTTGCTATATATCAGTGTGGTGATATGAACTAATCTTGGTCACTTATGGCAGTACACTGCACATGCCCTTATGAAACCTTGCTATTACCACCAGACTACTGGAGAGCTTCCAAGCTGATTTAACTCTAACACTTTGTTCCAGATACCAGGCTAGACCTGAAAAGATACAATATGTTTCACTTAATTCTAGAAAATAGTAAGATCTATGTAAATGAAGTTAAAATGTGTTAGATATGGTGATTTCAAAATAACATTAAGGTTGCAAGCATGGGGAAAATATTAAACTTGACAGAGTGACACTCAGAAATGTGAAACAATGGCCATGTATTAAAGTGATAAATTCATCCTAAAAATATATATGAGTTTTCTAGAAGCATGTTTAGCCATTTACAAGTTAAATAACTAATCAGGTAGACTATGTATCATAAAGTTTAAGGCAATGTTGGGGCGGTGAGGTTTGATCATTGGTGCAAACATTAGTACATACCAGTATCCAGGAAAGTCAAGTGACAATGTACTAAATTAGAATATATTACTACATGCAAACTTATTCATGAGGGAAATAACAATTTTGGATGTTGCAAGTGAATACAACCAAATGTGGTCACACAGATCAACTAGAGGTACCAATAAATCCTATATCATCAACAAAATGTGAAATTCTGATCCCCAAAACATGTAAACAAGGATGGAAATTTGCATATGTGGGACATATACAATGTACTTGTTAAGATCAAATGTGCAAACATAATTCAAATGATCTGTTTGAACATTTATAGTGTATTTTTAAGAGTGTTGGTTACCAATTATTAAGCTTATTGATTCAATGGAATCAGATATCAGCTGATGCTTCAATAGCGCACTCTGTCAAAGTACTAAATTTAAATATGTTACCATACATAGGCATATTCATGATGAAAATAACATTTTCAGTGCACACAGCCAGAAATGTGCCTTACAGATTCACTATAGGTACAATGTCAGCCTATATGATATACTGAATGTGAAGTTTTGATCCCAAACATTCTAAACTGGATGGATATTTGTTCATGTGGAACATGTAACCATGTTAAGATCAGTTGTACAAAGTTAAATTCAAATAATCCGTTTGAATATTTCTTATGTAATCTTTAGGGTGTCAGATAACAAATATTATTAGTAATTAATAATGCATAAAGCAAGATGGATCATTAGAATTCCCATAACATCATATAGGCCACAATGCTGCACTACACCAATCAATATCTTAACCAAACTGAACAATAAAATGGAATGCATTTTGTGTTCAACTTTATCATTTTGCTGTTTTCTTACATCCAAGGGTAAATATACCTGGGGAAAGCATATTTTATCCCTTTGACCTGTATTTCATTCTCAGACAGTTTAAAATGATTTAGTAGAGAACTTGAGTAGGTTCTAGAATAAAGTTGTAATCACTATCCTCTCACTAAATACCATATAACTATGTTTATAAACAATTACTGAAGGCTATACAAGCAAATGCATGTTACTCAGGAAGGGACCCCATCATAAACACATAAATTAACTGCTTGGACCCCTAATAAATAGTCTGAAATACCAATACAAATTATAATTTTGTCTTCATGTATTTTAAATGAAGGTCTCAGTTTGACTTACAAATATATTTTCTCTGAAAAATGTGTCAAATATTCAACAATGGAGCTTGTATATGGTGTAGGAATATATACATGCTGATAACATTTACTATCATTCCAAAAAATATTATATATGTGCGATTTAGGAGGAAATTTTACTTTATTTAAAAAATTTAAAATTTTATTCAAATTTTTAAAATAAAAGTTAACTTTTTATGTTTAATTTCATTTTTATATTTTCAAGTCAATATACATAACATATTCAACTTTCATGTGTCTATCATTAATAATAAAGATTTTATACCAATTTAAACTTTACTCCAATACTGCTCTGACAGGACATAGAACACAATTAATTTTACTATATGTTCTCTACATTTGTTTCTCAGTACTGACCTTTCCACTGAGTGACAATCAATACAAATCATATGTTAGTCTAAAATACCTTCAAAGATGACTTCACAGTGAAGTTCTCATCAAAGGATGACCTGCTCTTTTTTAGATGATGGACTGTCAACATAGCAGCATGTAAACAGAACACAAATTTCACTTCCGGATCATCACCAAGGCCTTATTACTCACTGTGCATTGTCGCCGAAATACACACAGACAACAACACCCTGAGCTCATATTATCAAGAATAAACAGTTACCTTTAAATCCATACCAAAAATGCATAAATAAAACTCTTCTATAACCACCAAAATGAGAGAGGAAAAAATGTTCTAAAAATAGACAAGAACTACATTCGTGGGTACTGAACTGGAAGTATTAATTGTAACCCGATTCCTGTCATGACAGGCCCCATGTTTTACGCCAATTTTAGTCAAGCTTTTATATTTGCATGCTATACCTATTTCAACCTTTTACATGAAGTCTTTTTAAATTTCTTTGCAAACAAAACATGTGACACCTGTCAGAAAGTATGTAGTGTTGGTGGTCCACAGGGTGCAAGTTCTGGTCCAAGTGCTCTTGAGAAACCAAAACTAAATTTGCTATATCTTCCTTAATGATAGGAATTTTTCAATGCAGTAAAAACCTAATTGTAATACAAGATGAGTCCTGTCTGAAAATATGTTTGAAAATTACAAATATTGATACAGTAAATTTTAATGGCAAATTAAATAAACATTTAAATTTTAAAAACTACATTTTATTGAAAACTTAAATTTTCATACAAGTTTTAAAACACAGTTTGACAAATTTTAGACAGAAAAGTTGACTAATGAATGGTATTTAAAACAAATGGTATTTTGGGTCTGTACAACTGATATCATTTTTCCCAGGGGTAGTGAAGCAACATAGCTCATAGTGATTTTGGCAGCAAACTGCAATATGTCTGTCCAGATGCATATAGGTGTACACACTAAAGAAACAATGACAGGTACTATGTTCGACATTTATTGTATCAGGTACTTAGGCAGTTGTTTCCACAACTAATAGCACATTCAGATTTAAAGTTCTGATGAGACCACTACCATGTATTATAGCAAAAATGCATTCCATTTCAATGTCGATAACTACAAAAGGTGGCAATGGGATAGGAAAATAGTTTCTAGGGAGGCTCTACCTTACTGAAAAATAGTGCTGATCTCTCTCATGAAGACCTAAGCCATGTCTTTGAGTTGCTATATATCAGTGTGGTGATATGAACTAATCTTGGTCACTTATGGCAGTACACTGCACATGCCCTTATGAAACCTTGCTATTACCACCAGACTACTGGAGAGCTTCCAAGCTGATTTAACTCTAACACTTTGTTCCAGATACCAGGCTAGACCTGAAAAGATACAATATGTTTCACTTAATTCTAGAAAATAGTAAGATCTATGTAAATGAAGTTAAAATGTGTTAGATATGGTGATTTCAAAATAACATTAAGGTTGCAAGCATGGGGAAAATATTAAACTTGACAGAGTGACACTCAGAAATGTGAAACAATGGCCATGTATTAAAGTGATAAATTCATCCTAAAAATATATATGAGTTTTCTAGAAGCATGTTTAGCCATTTACAAGTTAAATAACTAATCAGGTAGACTATGTATCATAAAGTTTAAGGCAATGTTGGGGCGGTGAGGTTTGATCATTGGTGCAAACATTAGTACATACCAGTATCCAGGAAAGTCAAGTGACAATGTACTAAATTAGAATATATTACTACATGCAAACTTATTCATGAGGGAAATAACAATTTTGGATGTTGCAAGTGAATACAACCAAATGTGGTCACACAGATCAACTAGAGGTACCAATAAATCCTATATCATCAACAAAATGTGAAATTCTGATCCCCAAAACATGTAAACAAGGATGGAAATTTGCATATGTGGGACATATACAATGTACTTGTTAAGATCAAATGTGCAAACATAATTCAAATGATCTGTTTGAACATTTATAGTGTATTTTTAAGAGTGTTGGTTACCAATTATTAAGCTTATTGATTCAATGGAATCAGATATCAGCTGATGCTTCAATAGCGCACTCTGTCAAAGTACTAAATTTAAATATGTTACCATACATAGGCATATTCATGATGAAAATAACATTTTCAGTGCACACAGCCAGAAATGTGCCTTACAGATTCACTATAGGTACAATGTCAGCCTATATGATATACTGAATGTGAAGTTTTGATCCCAAACATTCTAAACTGGATGGATATTTGTTCATGTGGAACATGTAACCATGTTAAGATCAGTTGTACAAAGTTAAATTCAAATAATCCGTTTGAATATTTCTTATGTAATCTTTAGGGTGTCAGATAACAAATATTATTAGTAATTAATAATGCATAAAGCAAGATGGATCATTAGAATTCCCATAACATCATATAGGCCACAATGCTGCACTACACCAATCAATATCTTAACCAAACTGAACAATAAAATGGAATGCATTTTGTGTTCAACTTTATCATTTTGCTGTTTTCTTACATCCAAGGGTAAATATACCTGGGGAAAGCATATTTTATCCCTTTGACCTGTATTTCATTCTCAGACAGTTTAAAATGATTTAGTAGAGAACTTGAGTAGGTTCTAGAATAAAGTTGTAATCACTATCCTCTCACTAAATACCATATAACTATGTTTATAAACAATTACTGAAGGCTATACAAGCAAATGCATGTTACTCAGGAAGGGACCCCATCATAAACACATAAATTAACTGCTTGGACCCCTAATAAATAGTCTGAAATACCAATACAAATTATAATTTTGTCTTCATGTATTTTAAATGAAGGTCTCAGTTTGACTTACAAATATATTTTCTCTGAAAAATGTGTCAAATATTCAACAATGGAGCTTGTATATGGTGTAGGAATATATACATGCTGATAACATTTACTATCATTCCAAAAAATATTATATATGTGCGATTTAGGAGGAAATTTTACTTTATTTAAAAAATTTAAAATTTTATTCAAATTTTTAAAATAAAAGTTAACTTTTTATGTTTAATTTCATTTTTATATTTTCAAGTCAATATACATAACATATTCAACTTTCATGTGTCTATCATTAATAATAAAGATTTTATACCAATTTAAACTTTACTCCAATACTGCTCTGACAGGACATAGAACACAATTAATTTTACTATATGTTCTCTACATTTGTTTCTCAGTACTGACCTTTCCACTGAGTGACAATCAATACAAATCATATGTTAGTCTAAAATACCTTCAAAGATGACTTCACAGTGAAGTTCTCATCAAAGGATGACCTGCTCTTTTTTAGATGATGGACTGTCAACATAGCAGCATGTAAACAGAACACAAATTTCACTTCCGGATCATCACCAAGGCCTTATTACTCACTGTGCATTGTCGCCGAAATACACACAGACAACAACACCCTGAGCTCATATTATCAAGAATAAACAGTTACCTTTAAATCCATACCAAAAATGCATAAATAAAACTCTTCTATAACCACCAAAATGAGAGAGGAAAAAATGTTCTAAAAATAGACAAGAACTACATTCGTGGGTACTGAACTGGAAGTATTAATTGTAACCCGATTCCTGTCATGACAGGCCCCATGTTTTACGCCAATTTTAGTCAAGCTTTTATATTTGCATGCTATACCTATTTCAACCTTTTACATGAAGTCTTTTTAAATTTCTTTGCAAACAAAACATGTGACACCTGTCAGAAAGTATGTAGTGTTGGTGGTCCACAGGGTGCAAGTTCTGGTCCAAGTGCTCTTGAGAAACCAAAACTAAATTTGCTATATCTTCCTTAATGATAGGAATTTTTCAATGCAGTAAAAACCTAATTGTAATACAAGATGAGTCCTGTCTGAAAATATGTTTGAAAATTACAAATATTGATACAGTAAATTTTAATGGCAAATTAAATAAACATTTAAATTTTAAAAACTACATTTTATTGAAAACTTAAATTTTCATACAAGTTTTAAAACACAGTTTGACAAATTTTAGACAGAAAAGTTGACTAATGAATGGTATTTAAAACAAATGGTATTTTGGGTCTGTACAACTGATATCATTTTTCCCAGGGGTAGTGAAGCAACATAGCTCATAGTGATTTTGGCAGCAAACTGCAATATGTCTGTCCAGATGCATATAGGTGTACACACTAAAGAAACAATGACAGGTACTATGTTCGACATTTATTGTATCAGGTACTTAGGCAGTTGTTTCCACAACTAATAGCACATTCAGATTTAAAGTTCTGATGAGACCACTACCATGTATTATAGCAAAAATGCATTCCATTTCAATGTCGATAACTACAAAAGGTGGCAATGGGATAGGAAAATAGTTTCTAGGGAGGCTCTACCTTACTGAAAAATAGTGCTGATCTCTCTCATGAAGACCTAAGCCATGTCTTTGAGTTGCTATATATCAGTGTGGTGATATGAACTAATCTTGGTCACTTATGGCAGTACACTGCACATGCCCTTATGAAACCTTGCTATTACCACCAGACTACTGGAGAGCTTCCAAGCTGATTTAACTCTAACACTTTGTTCCAGATACCAGGCTAGACCTGAAAAGATACAATATGTTTCACTTAATTCTAGAAAATAGTAAGATCTATGTAAATGAAGTTAAAATGTGTTAGATATGGTGATTTCAAAATAACATTAAGGTTGCAAGCATGGGGAAAATATTAAACTTGACAGAGTGACACTCAGAAATGTGAAACAATGGCCATGTATTAAAGTGATAAATTCATCCTAAAAATATATATGAGTTTTCTAGAAGCATGTTTAGCCATTTACAAGTTAAATAACTAATCAGGTAGACTATGTATCATAAAGTTTAAGGCAATGTTGGGGCGGTGAGGTTTGATCATTGGTGCAAACATTAGTACATACCAGTATCCAGGAAAGTCAAGTGACAATGTACTAAATTAGAATATATTACTACATGCAAACTTATTCATGAGGGAAATAACAATTTTGGATGTTGCAAGTGAATACAACCAAATGTGGTCACACAGATCAACTAGAGGTACCAATAAATCCTATATCATCAACAAAATGTGAAATTCTGATCCCCAAAACATGTAAACAAGGATGGAAATTTGCATATGTGGGACATATACAATGTACTTGTTAAGATCAAATGTGCAAACATAATTCAAATGATCTGTTTGAACATTTATAGTGTATTTTTAAGAGTGTTGGTTACCAATTATTAAGCTTATTGATTCAATGGAATCAGATATCAGCTGATGCTTCAATAGCGCACTCTGTCAAAGTACTAAATTTAAATATGTTACCATACATAGGCATATTCATGATGAAAATAACATTTTCAGTGCACACAGCCAGAAATGTGCCTTACAGATTCACTATAGGTACAATGTCAGCCTATATGATATACTGAATGTGAAGTTTTGATCCCAAACATTCTAAACTGGATGGATATTTGTTCATGTGGAACATGTAACCATGTTAAGATCAGTTGTACAAAGTTAAATTCAAATAATCCGTTTGAATATTTCTTATGTAATCTTTAGGGTGTCAGATAACAAATATTATTAGTAATTAATAATGCATAAAGCAAGATGGATCATTAGAATTCCCATAACATCATATAGGCCACAATGCTGCACTACACCAATCAATATCTTAACCAAACTGAACAATAAAATGGAATGCATTTTGTGTTCAACTTTATCATTTTGCTGTTTTCTTACATCCAAGGGTAAATATACCTGGGGAAAGCATATTTTATCCCTTTGACCTGTATTTCATTCTCAGACAGTTTAAAATGATTTAGTAGAGAACTTGAGTAGGTTCTAGAATAAAGTTGTAATCACTATCCTCTCACTAAATACCATATAACTATGTTTATAAACAATTACTGAAGGCTATACAAGCAAATGCATGTTACTCAGGAAGGGACCCCATCATAAACACATAAATTAACTGCTTGGACCCCTAATAAATAGTCTGAAATACCAATACAAATTATAATTTTGTCTTCATGTATTTTAAATGAAGGTCTCAGTTTGACTTACAAATATATTTTCTCTGAAAAATGTGTCAAATATTCAACAATGGAGCTTGTATATGGTGTAGGAATATATACATGCTGATAACATTTACTATCATTCCAAAAAATATTATATATGTGCGATTTAGGAGGAAATTTTACTTTATTTAAAAAATTTAAAATTTTATTCAAATTTTTAAAATAAAAGTTAACTTTTTATGTTTAATTTCATTTTTATATTTTCAAGTCAATATACATAACATATTCAACTTTCATGTGTCTATCATTAATAATAAAGATTTTATACCAATTTAAACTTTACTCCAATACTGCTCTGACAGGACATAGAACACAATTAATTTTACTATATGTTCTCTACATTTGTTTCTCAGTACTGACCTTTCCACTGAGTGACAATCAATACAAATCATATGTTAGTCTAAAATACCTTCAAAGATGACTTCACAGTGAAGTTCTCATCAAAGGATGACCTGCTCTTTTTTAGATGATGGACTGTCAACATAGCAGCATGTAAACAGAACACAAATTTCACTTCCGGATCATCACCAAGGCCTTATTACTCACTGTGCATTGTCGCCGAAATACACACAGACAACAACACCCTGAGCTCATATTATCAAGAATAAACAGTTACCTTTAAATCCATACCAAAAATGCATAAATAAAACTCTTCTATAACCACCAAAATGAGAGAGGAAAAAATGTTCTAAAAATAGACAAGAACTACATTCGTGGGTACTGAACTGGAAGTATTAATTGTAACCCGATTCCTGTCATGACAGGCCCCATGTTTTACGCCAATTTTAGTCAAGCTTTTATATTTGCATGCTATACCTATTTCAACCTTTTACATGAAGTCTTTTTAAATTTCTTTGCAAACAAAACATGTGACACCTGTCAGAAAGTATGTAGTGTTGGTGGTCCACAGGGTGCAAGTTCTGGTCCAAGTGCTCTTGAGAAACCAAAACTAAATTTGCTATATCTTCCTTAATGATAGGAATTTTTCAATGCAGTAAAAACCTAATTGTAATACAAGATGAGTCCTGTCTGAAAATATGTTTGAAAATTACAAATATTGATACAGTAAATTTTAATGGCAAATTAAATAAACATTTAAATTTTAAAAACTACATTTTATTGAAAACTTAAATTTTCATACAAGTTTTAAAACACAGTTTGACAAATTTTAGACAGAAAAGTTGACTAATGAATGGTATTTAAAACAAATGGTATTTTGGGTCTGTACAACTGATATCATTTTTCCCAGGGGTAGTGAAGCAACATAGCTCATAGTGATTTTGGCAGCAAACTGCAATATGTCTGTCCAGATGCATATAGGTGTACACACTAAAGAAACAATGACAGGTACTATGTTCGACATTTATTGTATCAGGTACTTAGGCAGTTGTTTCCACAACTAATAGCACATTCAGATTTAAAGTTCTGATGAGACCACTACCATGTATTATAGCAAAAATGCATTCCATTTCAATGTCGATAACTACAAAAGGTGGCAATGGGATAGGAAAATAGTTTCTAGGGAGGCTCTACCTTACTGAAAAATAGTGCTGATCTCTCTCATGAAGACCTAAGCCATGTCTTTGAGTTGCTATATATCAGTGTGGTGATATGAACTAATCTTGGTCACTTATGGCAGTACACTGCACATGCCCTTATGAAACCTTGCTATTACCACCAGACTACTGGAGAGCTTCCAAGCTGATTTAACTCTAACACTTTGTTCCAGATACCAGGCTAGACCTGAAAAGATACAATATGTTTCACTTAATTCTAGAAAATAGTAAGATCTATGTAAATGAAGTTAAAATGTGTTAGATATGGTGATTTCAAAATAACATTAAGGTTGCAAGCATGGGGAAAATATTAAACTTGACAGAGTGACACTCAGAAATGTGAAACAATGGCCATGTATTAAAGTGATAAATTCATCCTAAAAATATATATGAGTTTTCTAGAAGCATGTTTAGCCATTTACAAGTTAAATAACTAATCAGGTAGACTATGTATCATAAAGTTTAAGGCAATGTTGGGGCGGTGAGGTTTGATCATTGGTGCAAACATTAGTACATACCAGTATCCAGGAAAGTCAAGTGACAATGTACTAAATTAGAATATATTACTACATGCAAACTTATTCATGAGGGAAATAACAATTTTGGATGTTGCAAGTGAATACAACCAAATGTGGTCACACAGATCAACTAGAGGTACCAATAAATCCTATATCATCAACAAAATGTGAAATTCTGATCCCCAAAACATGTAAACAAGGATGGAAATTTGCATATGTGGGACATATACAATGTACTTGTTAAGATCAAATGTGCAAACATAATTCAAATGATCTGTTTGAACATTTATAGTGTATTTTTAAGAGTGTTGGTTACCAATTATTAAGCTTATTGATTCAATGGAATCAGATATCAGCTGATGCTTCAATAGCGCACTCTGTCAAAGTACTAAATTTAAATATGTTACCATACATAGGCATATTCATGATGAAAATAACATTTTCAGTGCACACAGCCAGAAATGTGCCTTACAGATTCACTATAGGTACAATGTCAGCCTATATGATATACTGAATGTGAAGTTTTGATCCCAAACATTCTAAACTGGATGGATATTTGTTCATGTGGAACATGTAACCATGTTAAGATCAGTTGTACAAAGTTAAATTCAAATAATCCGTTTGAATATTTCTTATGTAATCTTTAGGGTGTCAGATAACAAATATTATTAGTAATTAATAATGCATAAAGCAAGATGGATCATTAGAATTCCCATAACATCATATAGGCCACAATGCTGCACTACACCAATCAATATCTTAACCAAACTGAACAATAAAATGGAATGCATTTTGTGTTCAACTTTATCATTTTGCTGTTTTCTTACATCCAAGGGTAAATATACCTGGGGAAAGCATATTTTATCCCTTTGACCTGTATTTCATTCTCAGACAGTTTAAAATGATTTAGTAGAGAACTTGAGTAGGTTCTAGAATAAAGTTGTAATCACTATCCTCTCACTAAATACCATATAACTATGTTTATAAACAATTACTGAAGGCTATACAAGCAAATGCATGTTACTCAGGAAGGGACCCCATCATAAACACATAAATTAACTGCTTGGACCCCTAATAAATAGTCTGAAATACCAATACAAATTATAATTTTGTCTTCATGTATTTTAAATGAAGGTCTCAGTTTGACTTACAAATATATTTTCTCTGAAAAATGTGTCAAATATTCAACAATGGAGCTTGTATATGGTGTAGGAATATATACATGCTGATAACATTTACTATCATTCCAAAAAATATTATATATGTGCGATTTAGGAGGAAATTTTACTTTATTTAAAAAATTTAAAATTTTATTCAAATTTTTAAAATAAAAGTTAACTTTTTATGTTTAATTTCATTTTTATATTTTCAAGTCAATATACATAACATATTCAACTTTCATGTGTCTATCATTAATAATAAAGATTTTATACCAATTTAAACTTTACTCCAATACTGCTCTGACAGGACATAGAACACAATTAATTTTACTATATGTTCTCTACATTTGTTTCTCAGTACTGACCTTTCCACTGAGTGACAATCAATACAAATCATATGTTAGTCTAAAATACCTTCAAAGATGACTTCACAGTGAAGTTCTCATCAAAGGATGACCTGCTCTTTTTTAGATGATGGACTGTCAACATAGCAGCATGTAAACAGAACACAAATTTCACTTCCGGATCATCACCAAGGCCTTATTACTCACTGTGCATTGTCGCCGAAATACACACAGACAACAACACCCTGAGCTCATATTATCAAGAATAAACAGTTACCTTTAAATCCATACCAAAAATGCATAAATAAAACTCTTCTATAACCACCAAAATGAGAGAGGAAAAAATGTTCTAAAAATAGACAAGAACTACATTCGTGGGTACTGAACTGGAAGTATTAATTGTAACCCGATTCCTGTCATGACAGGCCCCATGTTTTACGCCAATTTTAGTCAAGCTTTTATATTTGCATGCTATACCTATTTCAACCTTTTACATGAAGTCTTTTTAAATTTCTTTGCAAACAAAACATGTGACACCTGTCAGAAAGTATGTAGTGTTGGTGGTCCACAGGGTGCAAGTTCTGGTCCAAGTGCTCTTGAGAAACCAAAACTAAATTTGCTATATCTTCCTTAATGATAGGAATTTTTCAATGCAGTAAAAACCTAATTGTAATACAAGATGAGTCCTGTCTGAAAATATGTTTGAAAATTACAAATATTGATACAGTAAATTTTAATGGCAAATTAAATAAACATTTAAATTTTAAAAACTACATTTTATTGAAAACTTAAATTTTCATACAAGTTTTAAAACACAGTTTGACAAATTTTAGACAGAAAAGTTGACTAATGAATGGTATTTAAAACAAATGGTATTTTGGGTCTGTACAACTGATATCATTTTTCCCAGGGGTAGTGAAGCAACATAGCTCATAGTGATTTTGGCAGCAAACTGCAATATGTCTGTCCAGATGCATATAGGTGTACACACTAAAGAAACAATGACAGGTACTATGTTCGACATTTATTGTATCAGGTACTTAGGCAGTTGTTTCCACAACTAATAGCACATTCAGATTTAAAGTTCTGATGAGACCACTACCATGTATTATAGCAAAAATGCATTCCATTTCAATGTCGATAACTACAAAAGGTGGCAATGGGATAGGAAAATAGTTTCTAGGGAGGCTCTACCTTACTGAAAAATAGTGCTGATCTCTCTCATGAAGACCTAAGCCATGTCTTTGAGTTGCTATATATCAGTGTGGTGATATGAACTAATCTTGGTCACTTATGGCAGTACACTGCACATGCCCTTATGAAACCTTGCTATTACCACCAGACTACTGGAGAGCTTCCAAGCTGATTTAACTCTAACACTTTGTTCCAGATACCAGGCTAGACCTGAAAAGATGCAATATGTTTCACTTAATTCTAGAAAATAGTAAGATCTATGTAAATGAAGTTAAAATGTGTTAGATATGGTGATTTCAAAATAACATTAAGGTTGCAAGCATGGGGAAAATATTAAACTTGACAGAGTGACACTCAGAAATGTGAAACAATGGCCATGTATTAAAGTGATAAATTCATCCTAAAAATATATATGAGTTTTCTAGAAGCATGTTTAGCCATTTACAAGTTAAATAACTAATCAGGTAGACTATGTATCATAAAGTTTAAGGCAATGTTGGGGCGGTGAGGTTTGATCATTGGTGCAAACATTAGTACATACCAGTATCCAGGAAAGTCAAGTGACAATGTACTAAATTAGAATATATTACTACATGCAAACTTATTCATGAGGGAAATAACAATTTTGGATGTTGCAAGTGAATACAACCAAATGTGGTCACACAGATCAACTAGAGGTACCAATAAATCCTATATCATCAACAAAATGTGAAATTCTGATCCCCAAAACATGTAAACAAGGATGGAAATTTGCATATGTGGGACATATACAATGTACTTGTTAAGATCAAATGTGCAAACATAATTCAAATGATCTGTTTGAACATTTATAGTGTATTTTTAAGAGTGTTGGTTACCAATTATTAAGCTTATTGATTCAATGGAATCAGATATCAGCTGATGCTTCAATAGCGCACTCTGTCAAAGTACTAAATTTAAATATGTTACCATACATAGGCATATTCATGATGAAAATAACATTTTCAGTGCACACAGCCAGAAATGTGCCTTACAGATTCACTATAGGTACAATGTCAGCCTATATGATATACTGAATGTGAAGTTTTGATCCCAAACATTCTAAACTGGATGGATATTTGTTCATGTGGAACATGTAACCATGTTAAGATCAGTTGTACAAAGTTAAATTCAAATAATCCGTTTGAATATTTCTTATGTAATCTTTAGGGTGTCAGATAACAAATATTATTAGTAATTAATAATGCATAAAGCAAGATGGATCATTAGAATTCCCATAACATCATATAGGCCACAATGCTGCACTACACCAATCAATATCTTAACCAAACTGAACAATAAAATGGAATGCATTTTGTGTTCAACTTTATCATTTTGCTGTTTTCTTACATCCAAGGGTAAATATACCTGGGGAAAGCATATTTTATCCCTTTGACCTGTATTTCATTCTCAGACAGTTTAAAATGATTTAGTAGAGAACTTGAGTAGGTTCTAGAATAAAGTTGTAATCACTATCCTCTCACTAAATACCATATAACTATGTTTATAAACAATTACTGAAGGCTATACAAGCAAATGCATGTTACTCAGGAAGGGACCCCATCATAAACACATAAATTAACTGCTTGGACCCCTAATAAATAGTCTGAAATACCAATACAAATTATAATTTTGTCTTCATGTATTTTAAATGAAGGTCTCAGTTTGACTTACAAATATATTTTCTCTGAAAAATGTGTCAAATATTCAACAATGGAGCTTGTATATGGTGTAGGAATATATACATGCTGATAACATTTACTATCATTCCAAAAAATATTATATATGTGCGATTTAGGAGGAAATTTTACTTTATTTAAAAAATTTAAAATTTTATTCAAATTTTTAAAATAAAAGTTAACTTTTTATGTTTAATTTCATTTTTATATTTTCAAGTCAATATACATAACATATTCAACTTTCATGTGTCTATCATTAATAATAAAGATTTTATACCAATTTAAACTTTACTCCAATACTGCTCTGACAGGACATAGAACACAATTAATTTTACTATATGTTCTCTACATTTGTTTCTCAGTACTGACCTTTCCACTGAGTGACAATCAATACAAATCATATGTTAGTCTAAAATACCTTCAAAGATGACTTCACAGTGAAGTTCTCATCAAAGGATGACCTGCTCTTTTTTAGATGATGGACTGTCAACATAGCAGCATGTAAACAGAACACAAATTTCACTTCCGGATCATCACCAAGGCCTTATTACTCACTGTGCATTGTCGCCGAAATACACACAGACAACAACACCCTGAGCTCATATTATCAAGAATAAACAGTTACCTTTAAATCCATACCAAAAATGCATAAATAAAACTCTTCTATAACCACCAAAATGAGAGAGGAAAAAATGTTCTAAAAATAGACAAGAACTACATTCGTGGGTACTGAACTGGAAGTATTAATTGTAACCCGATTCCTGTCATGACAGGCCCCATGTTTTACGCCAATTTTAGTCAAGCTTTTATATTTGCATGCTATACCTATTTCAACCTTTTACATGAAGTCTTTTTAAATTTCTTTGCAAACAAAACATGTGACACCTGTCAGAAAGTATGTAGTGTTGGTGGTCCACAGGGTGCAAGTTCTGGTCCAAGTGCTCTTGAGAAACCAAAACTAAATTTGCTATATCTTCCTTAATGATAGGAATTTTTCAATGCAGTAAAAACCTAATTGTAATACAAGATGAGTCCTGTCTGAAAATATGTTTGAAAATTACAAATATTGATACAGTAAATTTTAATGGCAAATTAAATAAACATTTAAATTTTAAAAACTACATTTTATTGAAAACTTAAATTTTCATACAAGTTTTAAAACACAGTTTGACAAATTTTAGACAGAAAAGTTGACTAATGAATGGTATTTAAAACAAATGGTATTTTGGGTCTGTACAACTGATATCATTTTTCCCAGGGGTAGTGAAGCAACATAGCTCATAGTGATTTTGGCAGCAAACTGCAATATGTCTGTCCAGATGCATATAGGTGTACACACTAAAGAAACAATGACAGGTACTATGTTCGACATTTATTGTATCAGGTACTTAGGCAGTTGTTTCCACAACTAATAGCACATTCAGATTTAAAGTTCTGATGAGACCACTACCATGTATTATAGCAAAAATGCATTCCATTTCAATGTCGATAACTACAAAAGGTGGCAATGGGATAGGAAAATAGTTTCTAGGGAGGCTCTACCTTACTGAAAAATAGTGCTGATCTCTCTCATGAAGACCTAAGCCATGTCTTTGAGTTGCTATATATCAGTGTGGTGATATGAACTAATCTTGGTCACTTATGGCAGTACACTGCACATGCCCTTATGAAACCTTGCTATTACCACCAGACTACTGGAGAGCTTCCAAGCTGATTTAACTCTAACACTTTGTTCCAGATACCAGGCTAGACCTGAAAAGATGCAATATGTTTCACTTAATTCTAGAAAATAGTAAGATCTATGTAAATGAAGTTAAAATGTGTTAGATATGGTGATTTCAAAATAACATTAAGGTTGCAAGCATGGGGAAAATATTAAACTTGACAGAGTGACACTCAGAAATGTGAAACAATGGCCATGTATTAAAGTGATAAATTCATCCTAAAAATATATATGAGTTTTCTAGAAGCATGTTTAGCCATTTACAAGTTAAATAACTAATCAGGTAGACTATGTATCATAAAGTTTAAGGCAATGTTGGGGCGGTGAGGTTTGATCATTGGTGCAAACATTAGTACATACCAGTATCCAGGAAAGTCAAGTGACAATGTACTAAATTAGAATATATTACTACATGCAAACTTATTCATGAGGGAAATAACAATTTTGGATGTTGCAAGTGAATACAACCAAATGTGGTCACACAGATCAACTAGAGGTACCAATAAATCCTATATCATCAACAAAATGTGAAATTCTGATCCCCAAAACATGTAAACAAGGATGGAAATTTGCATATGTGGGACATATACAATGTACTTGTTAAGATCAAATGTGCAAACATAATTCAAATGATCTGTTTGAACATTTATAGTGTATTTTTAAGAGTGTTGGTTACCAATTATTAAGCTTATTGATTCAATGGAATCAGATATCAGCTGATGCTTCAATAGCGCACTCTGTCAAAGTACTAAATTTAAATATGTTACCATACATAGGCATATTCATGATGAAAATAACATTTTCAGTGCACACAGCCAGAAATGTGCCTTACAGATTCACTATAGGTACAATGTCAGCCTATATGATATACTGAATGTGAAGTTTTGATCCCAAACATTCTAAACTGGATGGATATTTGTTCATGTGGAACATGTAACCATGTTAAGATCAGTTGTACAAAGTTAAATTCAAATAATCCGTTTGAATATTTCTTATGTAATCTTTAGGGTGTCAGATAACAAATATTATTAGTAATTAATAATGCATAAAGCAAGATGGATCATTAGAATTCCCATAACATCATATAGGCCACAATGCTGCACTACACCAATCAATATCTTAACCAAACTGAACAATAAAATGGAATGCATTTTGTGTTCAACTTTATCATTTTGCTGTTTTCTTACATCCAAGGGTAAATATACCTGGGGAAAGCATATTTTATCCCTTTGACCTGTATTTCATTCTCAGACAGTTTAAAATGATTTAGTAGAGAACTTGAGTAGGTTCTAGAATAAAGTTGTAATCACTATCCTCTCACTAAATACCATATAACTATGTTTATAAACAATTACTGAAGGCTATACAAGCAAATGCATGTTACTCAGGAAGGGACCCCATCATAAACACATAAATTAACTGCTTGGACCCCTAATAAATAGTCTGAAATACCAATACAAATTATAATTTTGTCTTCATGTATTTTAAATGAAGGTCTCAGTTTGACTTACAAATATATTTTCTCTGAAAAATGTGTCAAATATTCAACAATGGAGCTTGTATATGGTGTAGGAATATATACATGCTGATAACATTTACTATCATTCCAAAAAATATTATATATGTGCGATTTAGGAGGAAATTTTACTTTATTTAAAAAATTTAAAATTTTATTCAAATTTTTAAAATAAAAGTTAACTTTTTATGTTTAATTTCATTTTTATATTTTCAAGTCAATATACATAACATATTCAACTTTCATGTGTCTATCATTAATAATAAAGATTTTATACCAATTTAAACTTTACTCCAATACTGCTCTGACAGGACATAGAACACAATTAATTTTACTATATGTTCTCTACATTTGTTTCTCAGTACTGACCTTTCCACTGAGTGACAATCAATACAAATCATATGTTAGTCTAAAATACCTTCAAAGATGACTTCACAGTGAAGTTCTCATCAAAGGATGACCTGCTCTTTTTTAGATGATGGACTGTCAACATAGCAGCATGTAAACAGAACACAAATTTCACTTCCGGATCATCACCAAGGCCTTATTACTCACTGTGCATTGTCGCCGAAATACACACAGACAACAACACCCTGAGCTCATATTATCAAGAATAAACAGTTACCTTTAAATCCATACCAAAAATGCATAAATAAAACTCTTCTATAACCACCAAAATGAGAGAGGAAAAAATGTTCTAAAAATAGACAAGAACTACATTCGTGGGTACTGAACTGGAAGTATTAATTGTAACCCGATTCCTGTCATGACAGGCCCCATGTTTTACGCCAATTTTAGTCAAGCTTTTATATTTGCATGCTATACCTATTTCAACCTTTTACATGAAGTCTTTTTAAATTTCTTTGCAAACAAAACATGTGACACCTGTCAGAAAGTATGTAGTGTTGGTGGTCCACAGGGTGCAAGTTCTGGTCCAAGTGCTCTTGAGAAACCAAAACTAAATTTGCTATATCTTCCTTAATGATAGGAATTTTTCAATGCAGTAAAAACCTAATTGTAATACAAGATGAGTCCTGTCTGAAAATATGTTTGAAAATTACAAATATTGATACAGTAAATTTTAATGGCAAATTAAATAAACATTTAAATTTTAAAAACTACATTTTATTGAAAACTTAAATTTTCATACAAGTTTTAAAACACAGTTTGACAAATTTTAGACAGAAAAGTTGACTAATGAATGGTATTTAAAACAAATGGTATTTTGGGTCTGTACAACTGATATCATTTTTCCCAGGGGTAGTGAAGCAACATAGCTCATAGTGATTTTGGCAGCAAACTGCAATATGTCTGTCCAGATGCATATAGGTGTACACACTAAAGAAACAATGACAGGTACTATGTTCGACATTTATTGTATCAGGTACTTAGGCAGTTGTTTCCACAACTAATAGCACATTCAGATTTAAAGTTCTGATGAGACCACTACCATGTATTATAGCAAAAATGCATTCCATTTCAATGTCGATAACTACAAAAGGTGGCAATGGGATAGGAAAATAGTTTCTAGGGAGGCTCTACCTTACTGAAAAATAGTGCTGATCTCTCTCATGAAGACCTAAGCCATGTCTTTGAGTTGCTATATATCAGTGTGGTGATATGAACTAATCTTGGTCACTTATGGCAGTACACTGCACATGCCCTTATGAAACCTTGCTATTACCACCAGACTACTGGAGAGCTTCCAAGCTGATTTAACTCTAACACTTTGTTCCAGATACCAGGCTAGACCTGAAAAGATGCAATATGTTTCACTTAATTCTAGAAAATAGTAAGATCTATGTAAATGAAGTTAAAATGTGTTAGATATGGTGATTTCAAAATAACATTAAGGTTGCAAGCATGGGGAAAATATTAAACTTGACAGAGTGACACTCAGAAATGTGAAACAATGGCCATGTATTAAAGTGATAAATTCATCCTAAAAATATATATGAGTTTTCTAGAAGCATGTTTAGCCATTTACAAGTTAAATAACTAATCAGGTAGACTATGTATCATAAAGTTTAAGGCAATGTTGGGGCGGTGAGGTTTGATCATTGGTGCAAACATTAGTACATACCAGTATCCAGGAAAGTCAAGTGACAATGTACTAAATTAGAATATATTACTACATGCAAACTTATTCATGAGGGAAATAACAATTTTGGATGTTGCAAGTGAATACAACCAAATGTGGTCACACAGATCAACTAGAGGTACCAATAAATCCTATATCATCAACAAAATGTGAAATTCTGATCCCCAAAACATGTAAACAAGGATGGAAATTTGCATATGTGGGACATATACAATGTACTTGTTAAGATCAAATGTGCAAACATAATTCAAATGATCTGTTTGAACATTTATAGTGTATTTTTAAGAGTGTTGGTTACCAATTATTAAGCTTATTGATTCAATGGAATCAGATATCAGCTGATGCTTCAATAGCGCACTCTGTCAAAGTACTAAATTTAAATATGTTACCATACATAGGCATATTCATGATGAAAATAACATTTTCAGTGCACACAGCCAGAAATGTGCCTTACAGATTCACTATAGGTACAATGTCAGCCTATATGATATACTGAATGTGAAGTTTTGATCCCAAACATTCTAAACTGGATGGATATTTGTTCATGTGGAACATGTAACCATGTTAAGATCAGTTGTACAAAGTTAAATTCAAATAATCCGTTTGAATATTTCTTATGTAATCTTTAGGGTGTCAGATAACAAATATTATTAGTAATTAATAATGCATAAAGCAAGATGGATCATTAGAATTCCCATAACATCATATAGGCCACAATGCTGCACTACACCAATCAATATCTTAACCAAACTGAACAATAAAATGGAATGCATTTTGTGTTCAACTTTATCATTTTGCTGTTTTCTTACATCCAAGGGTAAATATACCTGGGGAAAGCATATTTTATCCCTTTGACCTGTATTTCATTCTCAGACAGTTTAAAATGATTTAGTAGAGAACTTGAGTAGGTTCTAGAATAAAGTTGTAATCACTATCCTCTCACTAAATACCATATAACTATGTTTATAAACAATTACTGAAGGCTATACAAGCAAATGCATGTTACTCAGGAAGGGACCCCATCATAAACACATAAATTAACTGCTTGGACCCCTAATAAATAGTCTGAAATACCAATACAAATTATAATTTTGTCTTCATGTATTTTAAATGAAGGTCTCAGTTTGACTTACAAATATATTTTCTCTGAAAAATGTGTCAAATATTCAACAATGGAGCTTGTATATGGTGTAGGAATATATACATGCTGATAACATTTACTATCATTCCAAAAAATATTATATATGTGCGATTTAGGAGGAAATTTTACTTTATTTAAAAAATTTAAAATTTTATTCAAATTTTTAAAATAAAAGTTAACTTTTTATGTTTAATTTCATTTTTATATTTTCAAGTCAATATACATAACATATTCAACTTTCATGTGTCTATCATTAATAATAAAGATTTTATACCAATTTAAACTTTACTCCAATACTGCTCTGACAGGACATAGAACACAATTAATTTTACTATATGTTCTCTACATTTGTTTCTCAGTACTGACCTTTCCACTGAGTGACAATCAATACAAATCATATGTTAGTCTAAAATACCTTCAAAGATGACTTCACAGTGAAGTTCTCATCAAAGGATGACCTGCTCTTTTTTAGATGATGGACTGTCAACATAGCAGCATGTAAACAGAACACAAATTTCACTTCCGGATCATCACCAAGGCCTTATTACTCACTGTGCATTGTCGCCGAAATACACACAGACAACAACACCCTGAGCTCATATTATCAAGAATAAACAGTTACCTTTAAATCCATACCAAAAATGCATAAATAAAACTCTTCTATAACCACCAAAATGAGAGAGGAAAAAATGTTCTAAAAATAGACAAGAACTACATTCGTGGGTACTGAACTGGAAGTATTAATTGTAACCCGATTCCTGTCATGACAGGCCCCATGTTTTACGCCAATTTTAGTCAAGCTTTTATATTTGCATGCTATACCTATTTCAACCTTTTACATGAAGTCTTTTTAAATTTCTTTGCAAACAAAACATGTGACACCTGTCAGAAAGTATGTAGTGTTGGTGGTCCACAGGGTGCAAGTTCTGGTCCAAGTGCTCTTGAGAAACCAAAACTAAATTTGCTATATCTTCCTTAATGATAGGAATTTTTCAATGCAGTAAAAACCTAATTGTAATACAAGATGAGTCCTGTCTGAAAATATGTTTGAAAATTACAAATATTGATACAGTAAATTTTAATGGCAAATTAAATAAACATTTAAATTTTAAAAACTACATTTTATTGAAAACTTAAATTTTCATACAAGTTTTAAAACACAGTTTGACAAATTTTAGACAGAAAAGTTGACTAATGAATGGTATTTAAAACAAATGGTATTTTGGGTCTGTACAACTGATATCATTTTTCCCAGGGGTAGTGAAGCAACATAGCTCATAGTGATTTTGGCAGCAAACTGCAATATGTCTGTCCAGATGCATATAGGTGTACACACTAAAGAAACAATGACAGGTACTATGTTCGACATTTATTGTATCAGGTACTTAGGCAGTTGTTTCCACAACTAATAGCACATTCAGATTTAAAGTTCTGATGAGACCACTACCATGTATTATAGCAAAAATGCATTCCATTTCAATGTCGATAACTACAAAAGGTGGCAATGGGATAGGAAAATAGTTTCTAGGGAGGCTCTACCTTACTGAAAAATAGTGCTGATCTCTCTCATGAAGACCTAAGCCATGTCTTTGAGTTGCTATATATCAGTGTGGTGATATGAACTAATCTTGGTCACTTATGGCAGTACACTGCACATGCCCTTATGAAACCTTGCTATTACCACCAGACTACTGGAGAGCTTCCAAGCTGATTTAACTCTAACACTTTGTTCCAGATACCAGGCTAGACCTGAAAAGATACAATATGTTTCACTTAATTCTAGAAAATAGTAAGATCTATGTAAATGAAGTTAAAATGTGTTAGATATGGTGATTTCAAAATAACATTAAGGTTGCAAGCATGGGGAAAATATTAAACTTGACAGAGTGACACTCAGAAATGTGAAACAATGGCCATGTATTAAAGTGATAAATTCATCCTAAAAATATATATGAGTTTTCTAGAAGCATGTTTAGCCATTTACAAGTTAAATAACTAATCAGGTAGACTATGTATCATAAAGTTTAAGGCAATGTTGGGGCGGTGAGGTTTGATCATTGGTGCAAACATTAGTACATACCAGTATCCAGGAAAGTCAAGTGACAATGTACTAAATTAGAATATATTACTACATGCAAACTTATTCATGAGGGAAATAACAATTTTGGATGTTGCAAGTGAATACAACCAAATGTGGTCACACAGATCAACTAGAGGTACCAATAAATCCTATATCATCAACAAAATGTGAAATTCTGATCCCCAAAACATGTAAACAAGGATGGAAATTTGCATATGTGGGACATATACAATGTACTTGTTAAGATCAAATGTGCAAACATAATTCAAATGATCTGTTTGAACATTTATAGTGTATTTTTAAGAGTGTTGGTTACCAATTATTAAGCTTATTGATTCAATGGAATCAGATATCAGCTGATGCTTCAATAGCGCACTCTGTCAAAGTACTAAATTTAAATATGTTACCATACATAGGCATATTCATGATGAAAATAACATTTTCAGTGCACACAGCCAGAAATGTGCCTTACAGATTCACTATAGGTACAATGTCAGCCTATATGATATACTGAATGTGAAGTTTTGATCCCAAACATTCTAAACTGGATGGATATTTGTTCATGTGGAACATGTAACCATGTTAAGATCAGTTGTACAAAGTTAAATTCAAATAATCCGTTTGAATATTTCTTATGTAATCTTTAGGGTGTCAGATAACAAATATTATTAGTAATTAATAATGCATAAAGCAAGATGGATCATTAGAATTCCCATAACATCATATAGGCCACAATGCTGCACTACACCAATCAATATCTTAACCAAACTGAACAATAAAATGGAATGCATTTTGTGTTCAACTTTATCATTTTGCTGTTTTCTTACATCCAAGGGTAAATATACCTGGGGAAAGCATATTTTATCCCTTTGACCTGTATTTCATTCTCAGACAGTTTAAAATGATTTAGTAGAGAACTTGAGTAGGTTCTAGAATAAAGTTGTAATCACTATCCTCTCACTAAATACCATATAACTATGTTTATAAACAATTACTGAAGGCTATACAAGCAAATGCATGTTACTCAGGAAGGGACCCCATCATAAACACATAAATTAACTGCTTGGACCCCTAATAAATAGTCTGAAATACCAATACAAATTATAATTTTGTCTTCATGTATTTTAAATGAAGGTCTCAGTTTGACTTACAAATATATTTTCTCTGAAAAATGTGTCAAATATTCAACAATGGAGCTTGTATATGGTGTAGGAATATATACATGCTGATAACATTTACTATCATTCCAAAAAATATTATATATGTGCGATTTAGGAGGAAATTTTACTTTATTTAAAAAATTTAAAATTTTATTCAAATTTTTAAAATAAAAGTTAACTTTTTATGTTTAATTTCATTTTTATATTTTCAAGTCAATATACATAACATATTCAACTTTCATGTGTCTATCATTAATAATAAAGATTTTATACCAATTTAAACTTTACTCCAATACTGCTCTGACAGGACATAGAACACAATTAATTTTACTATATGTTCTCTACATTTGTTTCTCAGTACTGACCTTTCCACTGAGTGACAATCAATACAAATCATATGTTAGTCTAAAATACCTTCAAAGATGACTTCACAGTGAAGTTCTCATCAAAGGATGACCTGCTCTTTTTTAGATGATGGACTGTCAACATAGCAGCATGTAAACAGAACACAAATTTCACTTCCGGATCATCACCAAGGCCTTATTACTCACTGTGCATTGTCGCCGAAATACACACAGACAACAACACCCTGAGCTCATATTATCAAGAATAAACAGTTACCTTTAAATCCATACCAAAAATGCATAAATAAAACTCTTCTATAACCACCAAAATGAGAGAGGAAAAAATGTTCTAAAAATAGACAAGAACTACATTCGTGGGTACTGAACTGGAAGTATTAATTGTAACCCGATTCCTGTCATGACAGGCCCCATGTTTTACGCCAATTTTAGTCAAGCTTTTATATTTGCATGCTATACCTATTTCAACCTTTTACATGAAGTCTTTTTAAATTTCTTTGCAAACAAAACATGTGACACCTGTCAGAAAGTATGTAGTGTTGGTGGTCCACAGGGTGCAAGTTCTGGTCCAAGTGCTCTTGAGAAACCAAAACTAAATTTGCTATATCTTCCTTAATGATAGGAATTTTTCAATGCAGTAAAAACCTAATTGTAATACAAGATGAGTCCTGTCTGAAAATATGTTTGAAAATTACAAATATTGATACAGTAAATTTTAATGGCAAATTAAATAAACATTTAAATTTTAAAAACTACATTTTATTGAAAACTTAAATTTTCATACAAGTTTTAAAACACAGTTTGACAAATTTTAGACAGAAAAGTTGACTAATGAATGGTATTTAAAACAAATGGTATTTTGGGTCTGTACAACTGATATCATTTTTCCCAGGGGTAGTGAAGCAACATAGCTCATAGTGATTTTGGCAGCAAACTGCAATATGTCTGTCCAGATGCATATAGGTGTACACACTAAAGAAACAATGACAGGTACTATGTTCGACATTTATTGTATCAGGTACTTAGGCAGTTGTTTCCACAACTAATAGCACATTCAGATTTAAAGTTCTGATGAGACCACTACCATGTATTATAGCAAAAATGCATTCCATTTCAATGTCGATAACTACAAAAGGTGGCAATGGGATAGGAAAATAGTTTCTAGGGAGGCTCTACCTTACTGAAAAATAGTGCTGATCTCTCTCATGAAGACCTAAGCCATGTCTTTGAGTTGCTATATATCAGTGTGGTGATATGAACTAATCTTGGTCACTTATGGCAGTACACTGCACATGCCCTTATGAAACCTTGCTATTACCACCAGACTACTGGAGAGCTTCCAAGCTGATTTAACTCTAACACTTTGTTCCAGATACCAGGCTAGACCTGAAAAGATACAATATGTTTCACTTAATTCTAGAAAATAGTAAGATCTATGTAAATGAAGTTAAAATGTGTTAGATATGGTGATTTCAAAATAACATTAAGGTTGCAAGCATGGGGAAAATATTAAACTTGACAGAGTGACACTCAGAAATGTGAAACAATGGCCATGTATTAAAGTGATAAATTCATCCTAAAAATATATATGAGTTTTCTAGAAGCATGTTTAGCCATTTACAAGTTAAATAACTAATCAGGTAGACTATGTATCATAAAGTTTAAGGCAATGTTGGGGCGGTGAGGTTTGATCATTGGTGCAAACATTAGTACATACCAGTATCCAGGAAAGTCAAGTGACAATGTACTAAATTAGAATATATTACTACATGCAAACTTATTCATGAGGGAAATAACAATTTTGGATGTTGCAAGTGAATACAACCAAATGTGGTCACACAGATCAACTAGAGGTACCAATAAATCCTATATCATCAACAAAATGTGAAATTCTGATCCCCAAAACATGTAAACAAGGATGGAAATTTGCATATGTGGGACATATACAATGTACTTGTTAAGATCAAATGTGCAAACATAATTCAAATGATCTGTTTGAACATTTATAGTGTATTTTTAAGAGTGTTGGTTACCAATTATTAAGCTTATTGATTCAATGGAATCAGATATCAGCTGATGCTTCAATAGCGCACTCTGTCAAAGTACTAAATTTAAATATGTTACCATACATAGGCATATTCATGATGAAAATAACATTTTCAGTGCACACAGCCAGAAATGTGCCTTACAGATTCACTATAGGTACAATGTCAGCCTATATGATATACTGAATGTGAAGTTTTGATCCCAAACATTCTAAACTGGATGGATATTTGTTCATGTGGAACATGTAACCATGTTAAGATCAGTTGTACAAAGTTAAATTCAAATAATCCGTTTGAATATTTCTTATGTAATCTTTAGGGTGTCAGATAACAAATATTATTAGTAATTAATAATGCATAAAGCAAGATGGATCATTAGAATTCCCATAACATCATATAGGCCACAATGCTGCACTACACCAATCAATATCTTAACCAAACTGAACAATAAAATGGAATGCATTTTGTGTTCAACTTTATCATTTTGCTGTTTTCTTACATCCAAGGGTAAATATACCTGGGGAAAGCATATTTTATCCCTTTGACCTGTATTTCATTCTCAGACAGTTTAAAATGATTTAGTAGAGAACTTGAGTAGGTTCTAGAATAAAGTTGTAATCACTATCCTCTCACTAAATACCATATAACTATGTTTATAAACAATTACTGAAGGCTATACAAGCAAATGCATGTTACTCAGGAAGGGACCCCATCATAAACACATAAATTAACTGCTTGGACCCCTAATAAATAGTCTGAAATACCAATACAAATTATAATTTTGTCTTCATGTATTTTAAATGAAGGTCTCAGTTTGACTTACAAATATATTTTCTCTGAAAAATGTGTCAAATATTCAACAATGGAGCTTGTATATGGTGTAGGAATATATACATGCTGATAACATTTACTATCATTCCAAAAAATATTATATATGTGCGATTTAGGAGGAAATTTTACTTTATTTAAAAAATTTAAAATTTTATTCAAATTTTTAAAATAAAAGTTAACTTTTTATGTTTAATTTCATTTTTATATTTTCAAGTCAATATACATAACATATTCAACTTTCATGTGTCTATCATTAATAATAAAGATTTTATACCAATTTAAACTTTACTCCAATACTGCTCTGACAGGACATAGAACACAATTAATTTTACTATATGTTCTCTACATTTGTTTCTCAGTACTGACCTTTCCACTGAGTGACAATCAATACAAATCATATGTTAGTCTAAAATACCTTCAAAGATGACTTCACAGTGAAGTTCTCATCAAAGGATGACCTGCTCTTTTTTAGATGATGGACTGTCAACATAGCAGCATGTAAACAGAACACAAATTTCACTTCCGGATCATCACCAAGGCCTTATTACTCACTGTGCATTGTCGCCGAAATACACACAGACAACAACACCCTGAGCTCATATTATCAAGAATAAACAGTTACCTTTAAATCCATACCAAAAATGCATAAATAAAACTCTTCTATAACCACCAAAATGAGAGAGGAAAAAATGTTCTAAAAATAGACAAGAACTACATTCGTGGGTACTGAACTGGAAGTATTAATTGTAACCCGATTCCTGTCATGACAGGCCCCATGTTTTACGCCAATTTTAGTCAAGCTTTTATATTTGCATGCTATACCTATTTCAACCTTTTACATGAAGTCTTTTTAAATTTCTTTGCAAACAAAACATGTGACACCTGTCAGAAAGTATGTAGTGTTGGTGGTCCACAGGGTGCAAGTTCTGGTCCAAGTGCTCTTGAGAAACCAAAACTAAATTTGCTATATCTTCCTTAATGATAGGAATTTTTCAATGCAGTAAAAACCTAATTGTAATACAAGATGAGTCCTGTCTGAAAATATGTTTGAAAATTACAAATATTGATACAGTAAATTTTAATGGCAAATTAAATAAACATTTAAATTTTAAAAACTACATTTTATTGAAAACTTAAATTTTCATACAAGTTTTAAAACACAGTTTGACAAATTTTAGACAGAAAAGTTGACTAATGAATGGTATTTAAAACAAATGGTATTTTGGGTCTGTACAACTGATATCATTTTTCCCAGGGGTAGTGAAGCAACATAGCTCATAGTGATTTTGGCAGCAAACTGCAATATGTCTGTCCAGATGCATATAGGTGTACACACTAAAGAAACAATGACAGGTACTATGTTCGACATTTATTGTATCAGGTACTTAGGCAGTTGTTTCCACAACTAATAGCACATTCAGATTTAAAGTTCTGATGAGACCACTACCATGTATTATAGCAAAAATGCATTCCATTTCAATGTCGATAACTACAAAAGGTGGCAATGGGATAGGAAAATAGTTTCTAGGGAGGCTCTACCTTACTGAAAAATAGTGCTGATCTCTCTCATGAAGACCTAAGCCATGTCTTTGAGTTGCTATATATCAGTGTGGTGATATGAACTAATCTTGGTCACTTATGGCAGTACACTGCACATGCCCTTATGAAACCTTGCTATTACCACCAGACTACTGGAGAGCTTCCAAGCTGATTTAACTCTAACACTTTGTTCCAGATACCAGGCTAGACCTGAAAAGATACAATATGTTTCACTTAATTCTAGAAAATAGTAAGATCTATGTAAATGAAGTTAAAATGTGTTAGATATGGTGATTTCAAAATAACATTAAGGTTGCAAGCATGGGGAAAATATTAAACTTGACAGAGTGACACTCAGAAATGTGAAACAATGGCCATGTATTAAAGTGATAAATTCATCCTAAAAATATATATGAGTTTTCTAGAAGCATGTTTAGCCATTTACAAGTTAAATAACTAATCAGGTAGACTATGTATCATAAAGTTTAAGGCAATGTTGGGGCGGTGAGGTTTGATCATTGGTGCAAACATTAGTACATACCAGTATCCAGGAAAGTCAAGTGACAATGTACTAAATTAGAATATATTACTACATGCAAACTTATTCATGAGGGAAATAACAATTTTGGATGTTGCAAGTGAATACAACCAAATGTGGTCACACAGATCAACTAGAGGTACCAATAAATCCTATATCATCAACAAAATGTGAAATTCTGATCCCCAAAACATGTAAACAAGGATGGAAATTTGCATATGTGGGACATATACAATGTACTTGTTAAGATCAAATGTGCAAACATAATTCAAATGATCTGTTTGAACATTTATAGTGTATTTTTAAGAGTGTTGGTTACCAATTATTAAGCTTATTGATTCAATGGAATCAGATATCAGCTGATGCTTCAATAGCGCACTCTGTCAAAGTACTAAATTTAAATATGTTACCATACATAGGCATATTCATGATGAAAATAACATTTTCAGTGCACACAGCCAGAAATGTGCCTTACAGATTCACTATAGGTACAATGTCAGCCTATATGATATACTGAATGTGAAGTTTTGATCCCAAACATTCTAAACTGGATGGATATTTGTTCATGTGGAACATGTAACCATGTTAAGATCAGTTGTACAAAGTTAAATTCAAATAATCCGTTTGAATATTTCTTATGTAATCTTTAGGGTGTCAGATAACAAATATTATTAGTAATTAATAATGCATAAAGCAAGATGGATCATTAGAATTCCCATAACATCATATAGGCCACAATGCTGCACTACACCAATCAATATCTTAACCAAACTGAACAATAAAATGGAATGCATTTTGTGTTCAACTTTATCATTTTGCTGTTTTCTTACATCCAAGGGTAAATATACCTGGGGAAAGCATATTTTATCCCTTTGACCTGTATTTCATTCTCAGACAGTTTAAAATGATTTAGTAGAGAACTTGAGTAGGTTCTAGAATAAAGTTGTAATCACTATCCTCTCACTAAATACCATATAACTATGTTTATAAACAATTACTGAAGGCTATACAAGCAAATGCATGTTACTCAGGAAGGGACCCCATCATAAACACATAAATTAACTGCTTGGACCCCTAATAAATAGTCTGAAATACCAATACAAATTATAATTTTGTCTTCATGTATTTTAAATGAAGGTCTCAGTTTGACTTACAAATATATTTTCTCTGAAAAATGTGTCAAATATTCAACAATGGAGCTTGTATATGGTGTAGGAATATATACATGCTGATAACATTTACTATCATTCCAAAAAATATTATATATGTGCGATTTAGGAGGAAATTTTACTTTATTTAAAAAATTTAAAATTTTATTCAAATTTTTAAAATAAAAGTTAACTTTTTATGTTTAATTTCATTTTTATATTTTCAAGTCAATATACATAACATATTCAACTTTCATGTGTCTATCATTAATAATAAAGATTTTATACCAATTTAAACTTTACTCCAATACTGCTCTGACAGGACATAGAACACAATTAATTTTACTATATGTTCTCTACATTTGTTTCTCAGTACTGACCTTTCCACTGAGTGACAATCAATACAAATCATATGTTAGTCTAAAATACCTTCAAAGATGACTTCACAGTGAAGTTCTCATCAAAGGATGACCTGCTCTTTTTTAGATGATGGACTGTCAACATAGCAGCATGTAAACAGAACACAAATTTCACTTCCGGATCATCACCAAGGCCTTATTACTCACTGTGCATTGTCGCCGAAATACACACAGACAACAACACCCTGAGCTCATATTATCAAGAATAAACAGTTACCTTTAAATCCATACCAAAAATGCATAAATAAAACTCTTCTATAACCACCAAAATGAGAGAGGAAAAAATGTTCTAAAAATAGACAAGAACTACATTCGTGGGTACTGAACTGGAAGTATTAATTGTAACCCGATTCCTGTCATGACAGGCCCCATGTTTTACGCCAATTTTAGTCAAGCTTTTATATTTGCATGCTATACCTATTTCAACCTTTTACATGAAGTCTTTTTAAATTTCTTTGCAAACAAAACATGTGACACCTGTCAGAAAGTATGTAGTGTTGGTGGTCCACAGGGTGCAAGTTCTGGTCCAAGTGCTCTTGAGAAACCAAAACTAAATTTGCTATATCTTCCTTAATGATAGGAATTTTTCAATGCAGTAAAAACCTAATTGTAATACAAGATGAGTCCTGTCTGAAAATATGTTTGAAAATTACAAATATTGATACAGTAAATTTTAATGGCAAATTAAATAAACATTTAAATTTTAAAAACTACATTTTATTGAAAACTTAAATTTTCATACAAGTTTTAAAACACAGTTTGACAAATTTTAGACAGAAAAGTTGACTAATGAATGGTATTTAAAACAAATGGTATTTTGGGTCTGTACAACTGATATCATTTTTCCCAGGGGTAGTGAAGCAACATAGCTCATAGTGATTTTGGCAGCAAACTGCAATATGTCTGTCCAGATGCATATAGGTGTACACACTAAAGAAACAATGACAGGTACTATGTTCGACATTTATTGTATCAGGTACTTAGGCAGTTGTTTCCACAACTAATAGCACATTCAGATTTAAAGTTCTGATGAGACCACTACCATGTATTATAGCAAAAATGCATTCCATTTCAATGTCGATAACTACAAAAGGTGGCAATGGGATAGGAAAATAGTTTCTAGGGAGGCTCTACCTTACTGAAAAATAGTGCTGATCTCTCTCATGAAGACCTAAGCCATGTCTTTGAGTTGCTATATATCAGTGTGGTGATATGAACTAATCTTGGTCACTTATGGCAGTACACTGCACATGCCCTTATGAAACCTTGCTATTACCACCAGACTACTGGAGAGCTTCCAAGCTGATTTAACTCTAACACTTTGTTCCAGATACCAGGCTAGACCTGAAAAGATGCAATATGTTTCACTTAATTCTAGAAAATAGTAAGATCTATGTAAATGAAGTTAAAATGTGTTAGATATGGTGATTTCAAAATAACATTAAGGTTGCAAGCATGGGGAAAATATTAAACTTGACAGAGTGACACTCAGAAATGTGAAACAATGGCCATGTATTAAAGTGATAAATTCATCCTAAAAATATATATGAGTTTTCTAGAAGCATGTTTAGCCATTTACAAGTTAAATAACTAATCAGGTAGACTATGTATCATAAAGTTTAAGGCAATGTTGGGGCGGTGAGGTTTGATCATTGGTGCAAACATTAGTACATACCAGTATCCAGGAAAGTCAAGTGACAATGTACTAAATTAGAATATATTACTACATGCAAACTTATTCATGAGGGAAATAACAATTTTGGATGTTGCAAGTGAATACAACCAAATGTGGTCACACAGATCAACTAGAGGTACCAATAAATCCTATATCATCAACAAAATGTGAAATTCTGATCCCCAAAACATGTAAACAAGGATGGAAATTTGCATATGTGGGACATATACAATGTACTTGTTAAGATCAAATGTGCAAACATAATTCAAATGATCTGTTTGAACATTTATAGTGTATTTTTAAGAGTGT